>JAQGCN010000060.1:0-54462 GCA_034699725.1 Friesea truncata | reverse complement strand
ATTACTTTTATTGAGCAGAGATCTTCAATTATTACAAGTTTAACACTTACTAATATCACCTGGATTCCTTCTTATCTAATTAAAAGGATTGTGTTGAATTCACCATTACTTAAAGTAAGACAATGCTTATTCTAAACTTCTGTTGTTAACTAATAAGCATTGTAATAAAATTTATTGTTTGTTCAGGGACTACACGTGGCTGGCACTCGGTTTTACTGGGCTCATTTACATGAAGTGCTTGAAAGTCCATTGCCAATTCTCGACAAGCTTTCTTGGACTTACGATAGTAATTTGGAAAAATCCATTATAAATCAAATAAAGAAAACGGAGACAGAAAAATCAAACAAAGTATATAATGAGTTATTACTTCTACGTGAAAAATTTCAACAGTTCAAATATCTACTTTTTCATATCAACAAGGATTCAATTCGCTTCACGTCTTTAAGAAGGATCTTTCTAGGAATATCATATATTGTATCGCTTTCTACCAACATTGAAGAATTTTGGCTTATAGGAATAGAACAATCGGATTCATTCCACAGAACATATAAGGCTGAGTTTATGTTATGGAATGTTGACTATTCCAAATTAGACTTTCCTAATTTACACACTCTTGTTGTCACACTCACCACAGTAAGATTTCCAAATGATTTACCAGAAATAGTCCATTATTTATTGGACGCATTTCAGAAGAACAATGCTCGAAATACCATTGGCAATTTGAAATCTGCGATGAAACTTTGGATGGGCCCACGTTGTTCCCTTGCAAGGAGGACGGGTAATGCTTATGATTTCTTTACTTGTGAATATATCGTTTATTAATTTGTTTTATATTTTATCTAGCTTTCCCTTTCCGTCCAGGATTCAATTTGTCAAGTTTGTTATGGTTTTCGTATGATGATTTCCAAACAGATTTAGATACAAATATTGACTTATCTCAGGTAAAGTATTTTCAATCAAATGTAATGTTCATTGTTGAGTATATTTTTTCTAATTCTTCGAATTTCTTAGCTCAAAAAGTTGGATTTTGGAAAGCGTGGCGAATATGGCGAATTAACAAATCCGTTACAGATTCATAAGTTGTTAGAAAACGCTCCTAATTTGGAATCATTTACCTGTCATTTAGGGTTGGGAACTAAACTTGTAAGAATATGAATTAATTGAGTAAGATAAGACACATCTCATGCTGACTAATTCATGTTATATTTAGGATTGGTCTCAAATTGCTGCAAATAATTCAATGCTGAAAGAAATAAGAGTATGGGGTTCGAGAATTCGAATTGGAAGTGGATATGAGAAGTTTGCAGAAGGTTGTGCAGATATTGCTAAACTTCCTTTACTTCAGAAGATCTCACTGCCACTATCATGTTTGATTCGTAAGGATTTTGTAATTTCATACGTGATTACCTGCAACTTTTGAGGTGGGTGTCCCTGCCCAAAATTTTGGCAAAATTCAAGGGGTGTCCGCGGGGGGGGGGGGTGGTTATATAGCTTAACATTAACAAAACCTAACGTACATTTCGCAAAAAAACCGGTATGTTGGATACCTGAAAATGTTGGTACTGAAATTTTTGGATTTCAGAGTTCGGAAATGCTTGGAAAATGTTTTTAAAAAAAGAACTAGCGTCGGAAGACGCTGAAATTTTTTGGATTTCAGAGCTCAGAAATGCTTGGTAAATGTTTTAAAAACAAAGAATTGGCGTCGTCAGACGCTGAAAATTTTTGGATTTGAGAGCTCTGAAATGCTCGGAAAATGTTTTAAAAACAAAGAACTAGCGTCGGCAGACGCTGAAATTTTTTTGGATTGCAGAGCTCAGAAATGCTTGGTAAATGTTTTAAAAACAAAGAATTGGCGTCGTCAGACGCTGAAAATTTTTGGATTTGAGAGCTCTGAAATGCTCGAAAAATGTTTTAAATACACCTCTTCCACGTCCGCCGTCACCGTTGACCAAAATTTTGAGGACCTCCGGACACTCGGGTGTCCCTGGCCCTTGCGGGCCAGGTGGGTGTCCGGACCACCGTGGAGGTCCAGGTAATCACGTATGTGTAATTTGTTTAATTTCATCTAACCATAGAGTGTGTTGTATTCAGAAATCACTGCTGCGGGAACTATACTGCAGTACAATTCTGATCTAGAATTGGCAGAAATGATGGATGGCACCATGCTTCGGACTCCAGATGGATCATCGAAACAAAACCAGCACCAGCGTCTAACAGGGCTCGATTGTTTAACATTAAACTGTCATAATGTTAAAGAGTTTGAACTGTGAGTATACTGCCAAATTTACACGCTAGAACATTAATTTATGTTTGATTTATTTATAGGGGTAAACTCGAAGGTGATCAAGGGGCAGAATTTGGCAATGTCGGTGTGGCTCTTTCAAATATTAGTCGTTGGGCTCTATTGGAATATCTTACGCTTAGCTGCGTACCTCTAATTGGGGATGGCAAATTTCTCATTCAGGTTAGAATTGTTAAGGCCCATTCCTAAAATTTATTTTATTACATCTAAAATCTCTATATTTGTTATTTTTAGGTGGCCGAATCATGCAAACTTAAAAGTTTACGCATAGTACATCTTGGTGATTGGCCTACAAAAATCTGTTCTTACACAGCAAGCTTATACACAGCATTAAAACTAATGCCTCATCTCAAAGATTTTAGGTAATCCAAAATAATAAGATACATTCATTATGTAATGTTCTTTATTGCTTCTTTTCTGTTAGATTTGAACAGAATAATTTCGGATCTGTCACACCATTGTTTGAAGCATTACAGTCTTGCCCCAAATTGCAGCGATTGGTAGTATGTGCGAATGTAAATTTTAGTTCTGATACACTGGAAGCTTCTGAACTTCTAAAACTAATGAATGCTTCCCGTTATCTGTATCTCTTCTACTTATCGTCGCCATCTCTTCCAAAAGTATCGTGCGAATTTCTAACAAAAAGGATCATAGAACAGTTCAAATTAAGTCGCCCTGCTTTGAACGTTTTCATAACAAATAACACGGAACGTGAATATAGAAAAATGTTCTTTAATTATGTTCATCATTGTGACTTAATGCAATGTAGAAACGAATTATGTTTCAAACTCTATGACTCCTACTGAGTAAGTACATGTGTGCTATTTGCGTGTAAAGATCAAGTTGAAATCAATTCTCTGAGTTGCAGTAATCATTTTATTTTATGTTAAGTGACTTCGTTTAATTAATTAATTCTAAATAAGTAATTTATCGTAGAAGAAGCAGTTTTTTCCTTACTTTCTTTTGTTGTAAATAAAAATTATTCCTTCCGTGCTTACACAAGACTAAAACTTGGATGCTATTGAAGAAATTGACAGTAATTAGGAAATAAACATCTAACCATTTCATCACTTTATATGAATCATTTTGACATGTTCCTTAAATTACGATTGAGGTAGACAGTGGAGAATGAAGTCGGGGATGATCAGTCTATTAAGGTCACAAACACTAATCGCCCAATGTAGGTCCAAAGTTATTGTCAATTGGAAATATTTACCAAATTCTTTTCTTGTTAGAAAAAATTGCTGAAAAGATCCATTCTTTGGTTCTTGGAGGAAAATAAACATTTTCTATTATTAATATTATAAATGACGAATAAGTGTGGTTTCTCCTTAATGTATTTGAATTTGATGAAAGTTATATTTTCTTTGCGAATCGATTGAAATAAAAGGATGGCGTTAATGATAACACAGACAATTTATAAATAAGCCAAGGGAGAATATTTTTATTTAGGTGATGGAGCTGTCACTTTCTTCAGGCAATAATAGTGGGCTTTGCAGCATCAGCGACAAATGCTCGTGTTGAAGCTATTCAATTAATAAAAATTGTGAATTTTTGTAGGGGAAAATATGCGATGACTTGTTAAAACTAAAAACTCATTTACTTGTCTCACTGGTGTCATTAGATGTAAATAACAAAGCAATTATGGGAATAAGTACGGTTGTACGTTTTAGGATTAATACCTAAAAATGGTTTTACAAAGACTTATGAACAGTTTGAATGTTGCTAAATTAAATTCTCTGAATTCATACTTGCTTTACTAAATTGCATCGAAAATTTATAAAGTCTTTTAACTTGAGTTTAGATTGTGTGTATCATCACCACAACTGTGAATCATACAGTTAATATTGAAATCCTTTGTTTGAGTCAATTTATCTCAACAACACTAGTTCTCAACAAAGGCATTCAATTCCTAAATGAATGAAGGATCAAATTACTTCCGTAAAAGTTGACTTTACCGATATCGAGTTCCGAAATTACTGTATTTGCTACTATTACAACCCACGATTTAGACGTAAACCTTTGAATTACATAAAATTGATTTTTTATCTTACTTATTTTATACTCAAGAGGAAGTGACAAAGTGATGAGCAAAGTTTTCAGATCCTCACCACTTTGTACATTTATAGTCAAAAGTGAAAAATTTCACTTCCTCATGTCTTGCTCATAGTGAAATTCAACATCAAAAGTTTGAATTTTGTTGATTTCCCGCCGTGAATTTGTTTTGGATTTCCCCAAAACCAAACTTCACCACGAACTTCCTCATTCAAAAGTAGAACTCGGTTCTACTTTTCAGAAAGTGAAAAAAACGTGCTCATGAGCACGTAGTGAAAGTGAAAAGTATAAATCTGAGGTGGTGAAATTTTGAAAGTGAACTTGAAAGTGATGAGGAAGATAAATTTCACTTTTGAGTATAAACTAAGTGTTACAAATTTTTGCATGAAAATCAGTAAACTAAATAATTCCAAAGAATTTTTTATCTGTTTATATTTTTCACTTTAGTTTTGTGATAAAACAAGCTTAGGTTATCTAATGTTTGGACGTAAAACGAGACACATAAAATCGTTTTTAGTTGTATTGAATAGTCTTCAGTATCAGTACTCCTTCTCCTTAGCAAACGTGTTATACAAAGGAGAATGGAGCCTGAAACTAATAGAGAATCACACACTGGTTATTGTTCAGCGTTGTTTTGCGTTGCGATGATTGAATCTGTGAGAAATAACTTATTAAATTCATTAAACTAACTTTTAATCAATTTTATAATCGGTCTACTTTTTTTATAGATACTCGTAATAATTCAAATTAGTTTCACAGCCTATATTGGGCTGCATGCATTCGACTATTATGTCAATGGACTTATAATTTTCCTTGTTAGTTTACTTATTCTTGAAGCTTTGTTTAAATTCATATTGTGTTTGATCTTCTGGATTGCTATTGCTATCCGAGAGGTATGATTTTTAAATATTATTAATAATCCATCAATACATTAAATATGATTATAATATTTCTCTTTTATGAATAATTAGAAGAAAATTGTCTGGTTGAGACGATGGCTTAACATGTTAACACAATTATAGTACTTACAGCATTGAAAGTGGCATTGGGAATATTAAGTTTTAGATTCTATTCAGTTGTATTAATACTCTTAGTCATATACCGTTGTTGGGTATTTGCAACGGTTAGGAAATTTATTAAAGATAACCAGAACACGACGATTACATCCAGAAATCCTGATCCTGAGCATTTACCAGATATGACTCATTGGCAAAACCTACAACTACTGAGACTGACATTAAAGAAATAACAAATAAACAATTAGTTTAAGCATCTTTGTTACAAATTATGCGATTTGGTCATAATCTTAGAACAAAAGTAATTTTTTATCCTTTTTTAAACAAAGTTATGCTTGCAGTTATACTTATAAGTAAAATAAATTCAAAAAATTTGTTTATCTTTTGGTATTTAGCCTTTTGATAAAGAAATATTAGAAATTTTTTTCATGTAGAAACAATTGCTAAAAGGATCGATTAATGGTTCTTGGAGGAAAGTAAACATTTTCTATGGTTTATTAATCAGTGTGATTCTGTTTAGTTGTATTTGTATACCAGTTTTAATTTCACGAGGCTTTTAGACATGATAGACAAAAATTATAATTTAAAAAGTGAATGTCATTTATAGAGCGTTGGCCCCAATTTATATAAAGGGGGAAACTTAATGATATTTCGTTATTTTTTCTTACGAATTGATTGAAATAAAGGAATGATGATAATGATAACACAGACAATTGATAAATAAGCCAAAGGAGAATATTTTTATTTAGGTGATGGAACTGTCACTTTCTTCAGGCAATAGTGGGGATTGTAGCGTCGCAGCAGCTGCGTCGAATGCTCGTGTTAAAGATGTCAACTCCTGGGATAGTTCATCCGTAGTCCAACAAGGTTCTTTCTGAGTCTCATCTTGTCTTCGGCATTCAAGTACTTGTCGTAGCCTTGGGAAGGTGTGACGAAGAGACGAGGAACTCCAGTCCAATGCACAATTCTCATCCCTTGAATTAATCCAGGAACAAGAACTGAAACCTAGGACTTGATGTTTGTATGTTTCTGATTTCCGAGAAAGAAAAGCTCGTTCTAGTCCCATCAACTTGTCATTAATTATTCGATGGAACAACAATTTCCTAGAAACGAAAAGGAGAAAACAGAGAAATCACGTTTGATGACTTTGTATTTGTAACTTTGAAGAAATACATGGCAGATGAGGAGTGTAATACGGAAATGCTTACTTAGTATTTGTGACATGCTGAGTAGAGCTAACAGGACGCTCAGGCTCACGTTCTGGATTCACAACACTTCGATTATGAATGTCGGTTCTAAAGTTGTCACCAATTACTTCGAGTCGCATCACAGCAGCTTGCAAGTAGGCTAAAATTATAATAAGAAATTAATAAATTAACTCATTAATCACATAAATTATAAAACACTCCTAAATAAATGAAGTAGTTATACTTATTCTTATATGCATTTAATGTGATTCACAACTCGTGATTTAGATTTATGAATTGCAAAGAAAGGAAACATTTTTGCTCTCTTTTCTCTTTAGTAGAAACTCTAACAAAGATAAATCGCATTTTCTTTTTAGAGATTGAAATTCATCCGTTTCTTGAGGCGAGAAGTAATTAATCTTGAGGGCAATGTTGAATTTTCTTATTTAGAACAAGACTCACGCCTCTTTTCCTCAAAACTAAGTTGAAAGAAGAGAAAGTTGAAAGAAGAATTAAATACGAAGAAAGAAGAAGGCAGGCAGGCGTCTGTTTAGGAAAAGAAAACTACTTCTTCTTTCTCTATTTTCACTTTTTCGTAAGTAAGATGATAGTAGTGACTTTTGCGTCTTCTTTGGTGGATAGATGAAGGGGGACGAACATTAGAAATGAAATATGAGAAGGTGAAGTGAAAATGAGCGTGAAAGATGGGATACAACTTCTTAAGGCACATAAATGTCAGAATTTGCAATTGGATCGAATAAGAGTTGAAAGTATGAAAATGGAAAGACTCAGATTTCTTACCAAAGCCCATTATTCCAGCATATAATTCCCATTAATGTTTTATCACCAACATTATTCATTTCCATTTTCTTACCGATTGATAAATTAGCTTTATGGAAGTCCTCCTGGTAATAAGCCATGAAGCTACCAAAGGCTCGTTGGACTTCATCAACGTAGTCCTCAATGTTCATTGGCAAGAGGGAAGAATCCACAAGAAGAAGGATTAAACCAGAAATTATTCGACCTGAAATTATAGAATTAAATTAACTCATGCATGTAAGGATAAATTAAACCTTTAAAATCTTTCCTTTTTAAAATTAAAGTGAAATATTATATTTTTTACTAAATACGTTTTTCTTAATTAAGGGAGACACTTTCTCCAAATGAAAAAGTGTGACACTATGAAAGTTATAAAGTAAACATTTTAATTTCATATTTAGTTTCTTTACTACGTATCAAAGTAAACAACTTCCATTTAATTAAAATAATTACACAAAATGATTTTCACAAGAAGAACATTAATCAGAATAAAAATAATTTTTTATACATTTATAAAAAATAGTTGGAATGATGTTTTTTCCTTAGAGAAAATGAGTGTTGGAGTGAAAGTAGGGTGAAAGTTAAAAATTGTGGAAAAAGTGTAAGAAAGTTGTTTGGTATAAGAAATTGAAGATGAAATATTCTAAATTGAAGAAGCTACTTTAAAATTAAAGTATGGCATGTTTTTTATATAACATTTTCAAGAAACGCTGATGTTGATGGTCTGATTCAGGTTTATAAAATGGAATAGTTTATCTTTTATAAATTTCTTAATTGACATATTAGAATCCTTCCTTTATGATTACCGCAGATGTTAAAGTGAAAGCATGACATTATCTTACATGATTCTTAACCTTTAGATGCCACTCACTTTATATTTCATTCCTTCAACTTTTCTTTAAGTGGAAGGTAAGGTAACCTAAACTTAATCCTCGGAAAAGGGTTCTAAATCTCCTGGTGAAGGATGTATGTGCCATCATGGCAGACTTCAGTTCATAAAATGAAGGAATATAAGATTTATAGCTTGGAGAAGATGATGAATTGAGACAAAAGGCTTTCGTCGTAACGTGAATGGGTTAAACCACGCGATTTTTAGTAAAAGATCCACAGAGGAATTTCTTACTTTCACCATCCGCCATATCTCTCTCATGTCATCTTCTTCCCCTTTATCATTTTCTGAGTGCATCACCTTTTTAAAGGATGAAAAACTTATCGAGAGGCTAGGGAAAAGTTTTTAGCTGAGCTGAGAGAATATTAAGAAAGTTGTTGACAGGAGTGTCCCCTTTTCCTTACTTTCTGTTGCGGTAGACATTTTATTATTGTCTACCTTACTACTATTGAACTTTGGAGTTTAGTATAGTTGAAGAGAGGTGAAAGTTTTGAGCTTTTCCTTAGTAGCCTTGATGAGAGTTTGACTTACCAAGTTCTCCTGCTCCAGTGAAAGTTGGGTCCACGAGGTTGGAAAAGTTATCAAAAGTATCAAAGGCTGTCTGAAATAAAGGGTAGTCCCAGCCCTAAGAACATATATACAAAAAACAATCAAAAGTTTAGCTTATAATAACGATAGGAACAAAAATCGTCAGAGGGGCAGACATAAGCAGTGTTGCTTGAGGGTAGGCTGTGAGAAAAAGTAATTAAAAGATCATTTTCTTTAAAAACTTCTTTGTACTTTTACTTCCCTTAAATTTTCTTTTACTTAGGTACACTTTTTGTAAAAGGCTCATGCATTTATGGCATAGAATATAACTTATGTTGCCGAAGTATTGCAGAAGCTATTATTATTGAGAGTTTATGGTATTGTATTAGAAAGTTTTAAGCTTGAGTTGCTTAATAGGAAAAGGGAAAGAGGCCCAGTTACCTGACTTACCTTTGGGCCGTTGGTGACGCTGAAACGTATGTATGGGATCCCTAGATTTCCAAAGAAAGCAAAAGACGCCTCATTCCCATTTAATGTAGAAGAATACACAATCCCTGTTCGTGAATTTATCTTTTTGGGCTTGACAACTAAGGAGTCCAATTCTTTTACCCGTTGAATAGCTTTTTGCACCACCTCGCGTAGTAGAAGTGATGAAACTACGTGAAGGGTTTGGTTCCCTTGGAGCAGTCTACCTAAATCAATATACGCAACAGCTCGACTCCAAATCTCAAAGTGATGTTCCTATACAAAAGTGAATTAGAAACCAATTTTAATTCCATTCAGGTAGAAGAGGTGATTTCATTATTCCAAAGAAAAAAGATGAGATTTGTATCGATAAAGTAGTAGTCACCTGGAGCCAGTGAGATACTCCAGAGGATGCATACAAATGAGCATCCCAGGAAATGAACAAAATAGACCTTCGTGGTTTCCAACCCGTTTGAACAGAAGACGCAAAACTCCGAGTCAGCTCTGTCACTACAGCCAATCCAATTCCTGGATCACCCGCACCGTATGTCCAAGAATCATGGGAGCAACCCACAATCACATATCTAAAATAGTACCAAATTTCATTAAAGTTTAATTTCAAATGTATTTTTTTAACTTAATTTACTAAGAATCACTAATTAGTGAAATTACTCAGTTATATAACAGATAAATTGAATGAACTTTTTCAACTATTTGTTGGTTTTAATGAAATTGAATTTAATGATGTAACTTATGTAACTCATGTAGCTTTACTAAATTTAATTTTCAACATGTTAAGCTGTATATAAATTTTACGTAAATTAAATCTATTGTGTGAATTCATTGAATTTCTATCTAAATTAGACGGTCATTCCACTTCAAGTAATACTTTAAGCTTAAATTAAGTCAAAACTGGACGTTAGGTGATGGCGTTAATCCCTGGATTTCTCTGTGAGCGAGTGAAAGCTTTAAGCCTAATGTCGTTGTTCCAAATCCTGAAAACTTTATACAAATTACTTAGAATGAAAGTTTTTTCGTAAAAGTGAAAGCGTGTGTGTTGGTCCTGAAAAAGCGGACAACAGGAACGAAACGAAAGCAGACTACTCACTCAAGTCCAGATTATAATTGAGCCCATTTACAATGAAAGAAAGGGTCGTAAATTTACTTCTTGTTTTCTAATCTCCATTCTCTTCAGTTTTAAGTTGTCGGGAGAGGATTTCTCTGGATTTTTATTTCAAAAAGAAGAGTAGTATATAAGAAACAGAAACACACGAGACAGGGTCTTTATCATCCCACCGTCACTACCAGTAGTAGCAGTTACTAAAGCAAAAAGCACGAAAAAGAGAAAGGTTTTCTCCGGATTCTTTCTTAAAAGTAAAGGAAGTGAACCGAGAGAAAGGACGAGGAGGGGAACAGGAAATGTGGAAAGGAAGAAAAAAATAATCCTAGTTTCACCGTTACAAAAAGAAAGAATAATGCTGTCCTTCCCCATCAATGTGAAATAAACATAAAAATTTCTAAAGAAAACAGGACACGTTCTGCATTTTCTTGGTTTGGGAGCACTTCCTCCATTTGTTAGCATGCTTAAAACGGAAAACGCAATGAGATCGAAACCGTATTGAAAGTTTCTCTGTGAATTTTCTCCATGTGGTATGAAACAGTGATTGGAAGAAACGGAAATAAATATTTTAAATGAATTTCAGAAAAAATTTATTGAAAACGTAAATTGCATGGAAATTTTAAACAATTACAAAAAACACAAAACTTTTCCAAAAATTTCTTAATTCTGAAAATTAATTTAAAAAAATTTGTATATGAATTCAAAGATAAGAAATAATCCAAGTATAAAGTAAAATGAATTATTTAAAATTTTGATTAATCGTTCATTTTTGAAGTTTGTGATTTTATTTTTATTTCTTAGAATCCAAACACTCTTTTCGAAATAAACTGAGGTAGAAAAGAGAGTAGTGCATTAAGAAAGTGGCAATTCGGAAGGCCTACCACCAATTCCCACTTCGCATTTTTCTCACCTGTCAGACTCCCAGGCTCCGGGAATAGCAGCTACAACATTGTAAATTGTACTCATTTTGGGCTCATTAAAAATCCGTAGACCAACTCTTATATTTCCTCCAATGGGATAAGATTCTCGAAGTAAACCACCGATCCATGGGCTTTGAGCTTGAACTCTCATCTTTCCTTCATCTCTTGACCTAAGTAGTCTAATAAATATAGAATTAGAAAAAGAATCTAAGAAAAAAAGGGAATTCAAACTCAATTTGAAAAAAAGAATTTTTTTGAAGTTGAAGCTTAAGAAGAAAAATGTAATAAGAATAAAATAAAAGAAGATGAACCATATTTGAAGAAAGATGTTTGTTGAGATACAAATCCGTGACATTCTAGAATCAATTACCTGAGTAGATTCCTAGCATCATTTGAACTGATGGTATGAGTTGGAAGTAGAATTTTCTCTCTATGCTTCTAAACATAAAACAGAAAACAATCATTTCGATTGATTAGAAATTTCAGTTCATGAATTCCTAACAGACGTTTCCTTTTTCTTTTGCCTCCCGGAAGGAGGAGTAGTGATTGGAAGGAAGTTTTTCGGATCAGAGGAAACAGAAGATTGACTCTGAATTTTTGAATGCTTGATTTTTTTTTTGCTTTGAATTTTTTTTTTGAAAAGAGAAAGAGAAAAACTGAAGTCTGTTATAGCGTAGCTATTTGTAATAATAATATTGTAAAACACAAGGGAATAAAAGGAGGATTTTCTTCTTCAAAATATAAAAAAGACTTTCTCTTTTTCAAACATCTTCCTGATTTCACCAACCATTCAACTCATGCACACAAGAAAAAAGGTCTCTCAAAAATAGAGGAAACCAGAATAAAAATTTATGGTCGTGTCGCTTCAAATCAAGAACACGACATATCATTTGAGTCACTCATTCTTCACCTCGTTACACAGAAACAAAGGAATACCATATACGGTTATATCAATTTTATCTTTTATCTTGTTTATAATAAAAATCGTAATGAACTAACCTGACGTTCATGAAATTGGGATAAAGTTAAAAGTGAATCTCTTCTTACTGCTGTACCAGGCAATAAAGGACCAAAATCCGCTGGATCTGGATAGAATATAACACCCTCTACTCCAAACTTCTGTGCTGTAGTAACCTAAAGTAAAAATAATGTTTGAACAGCTTCTGTTTGGTGGTGGTTATTATTAGAGAGAATGTTATCTAAAAGTAGGATAATAAAATATTCAAAATTCATATGCACTTTAGGTTAGGTACTCTTCCATTCTTTCTTTCCTTACACATTTTGAATATGAAAAACATTTGTGGGAGAAAGCATTGGAAAAAGAAAAAAGAGAGGAGAAAGGAGAGGAAAGTGAAAACGCAATTTAATGTACAACTTATGACAAGATATTGATATAGGACGGGATACGATTATGGCTTAAATTTACTGCGTTTCACGTTATTAAAATTCTCAAAGACATGCATGCAAGGTACTTTCGTACCGTTATATCAACAAATATAGGAAGTGCCTCTGGAAGTCTTGATAGGGGTAACAACTTCGAATGAAACTTTATTCATGCAAGGGTTCTTTTATGGTATGCTAATGTTACACGCTATTAACGATCCTTGAAATGTCAAGTGAATGCTTCCATCTTATGCAATTCATGTGACTCAATTTATAAGCAAAACAGGAAAAGCATCTTGAATATTTTTTTTTTATCTAAAGAAGAAGTTATAAAATTATCCTTGAAGATGTCAATTAGGATTTACATATTTTTAAAAAGTGGATAGGTGAGATAGAGTATAGGATTTATATTGTAAAGTGTTACTTACGATTTCATAGAGGTGTGTTGATCCAAATCTGAGTAGGACAATGGATCCAACTAAAGGGACGTTCATCTTCTGAAGGAGCTCAAAGTCCTGGACCGTTCCATAGTGCCCATAAATAAGTGTCCCTGAAGAGTCATCAGACAGAAAAGATTCATTCCTTTCAACTCCTTTAATAAAATGGAGTGCGTGAGGCAATCTCTGCTGTGAGAAATGTCAATGTCATCCCCCTTTCCCACACAACAAAAAAAAAGCGAAAGAAGGGAAAGGAGGACAGAGAAAAAAGGAGAAAGCTTGAGCCTATTGACTCTTCTTCCTATAACTTTCTCCTCTCCTCGACTTCATCATCCGCTTTATCTTCATTCTCTTTCCCAAGCCGCTCGCATTTTATTTCTTTCTCTCTGGATTTTTTTAAACTTTCATCATTATGCCTCATCCACAGGCAACAAAAGGGGAAATGGGTCCCTATCATTATCATTAGTATGCAAATTCACAAGTCTTTCAAATGGGGTTTGTTTTGAATATTCTTTTTTCATATTCTTTTCTCCTCTTAGTTTCAATAGAACTGAGTGAAAGTGAGTGAGTGTCGGAAACCAGGTGCTCATTAGCATACCATTAAGATTCGCAGGAGGTGAAAACGCAATTAATGGACGGGCGTTTGGGGTAACGTCATCTCCAACCAATGATGTCCTCCAGCTTACAGAATCGTTTTCATCATATACTTCCACAAAATTGAATCTTCCAGTCCTAAAAACAGGGATTAAGAAAAATGTTAACATAAGCATCTTTTTTGGAAAAAATAACTTTCAAATGTGAAAGGGAAAGGAATTGAGATATTGGGTGGAAATTCAGTTTAAGTGCAATTAGATTAAGTAATATAGAATAAAAAATCAATTTTTTCTTTCAGTATCGATTTTTTTTTGAGGCTAAATCAGCTTAATAATTGTTACTTCACATTTTCTTTTTACCGAGATAGGGAAAACTTTTAGAAAATCAAATGTGTGAAATCTCTAAGGACGGAAGCGAATCAGGATCTTCGGATCTGAAGTGAATGAAAAGCGGCAGCATTGAATAGATTCAGAAGAAGGAGCAGCAACAACAACAACAGAATCCAGTGAAAGCAAAAAATCTACAATAGAAACGAGATTGGGAGAAAAGTTCAATAGAAACGAAACCTCATTGACTTAGAAATTCACTCAGTTTATTGCTTTTGATCACGAATCTAATTTCTCATCATCATCGTTTTCATTATTATTCTCGAGTTTAAAGCTCAGCTCAAATTTCCTTTGTGTTTAACTTTTAAACAAGACTAGATAAAAAACTTTCACTAGACTAACTCAAATAGCAGTGAATGGAATTTGAAAGTGATATCAGTCTTTGGATTTCAATCAAAATTCATTTCACTCCTCCCCTTGATCCCATTTCCTTCCAATAAAATTTTTTAAGTGATTTCTTTTTTATCTTGTTTTTCTATTAAGTACTTTTGGTATACTTTACTTTCATGAATTCATTTCTTAATGTATTCATTAGTTTCCACCCTTTTCGAATATGGAATTCATTTATAGAACTAACTACAGAGAATAAATTCAAAAATTGAAATCTCAATGGAATACTCAGAAAAAAATAAAATGGAAAATTCTTTTAAAGTCTCAAGTTCTTTTTAACTGACTCTAAAAATACTGTGTGCAGTCAAGTGACATTTACATGTGAAGCGAGGAAGTGAACGTATAGATAGATGGATAGACGAAAGAACGACGAGAAATATATAAGTAAAAGGAGACATTTTTTGAAGAGTGAGTTGGAAAGTGGATAGATTCCACTTAAATTTTTCTAGCGAGCTTTCAATTGATACCTCAAGAATAGACAGAGGAACGGAAACAAGTTAGGGTTCCTACATTATAGTACTACTGGAGGGAAATACGTGACTTGGTAATATGAAATTTTTAGATCTCGAAACTAAAGGGAGCCAATGGAAAAAGAGAAAGTAAAGATTTCCTCTAAAAGGTCCTAATTGACATGAACTCATTAAGAGAAAGTAAAGTAACTTTCCATATCTCTGAAGTGAAATTGAGCAAAATGCTTCTTAAGAGCCCTTGATTCATTTCTCTCTTGTTCAAACTCTTCAATTTTGCACACACTCACCCACTACTACCACCACGATGTTGGATGTTGGATAGAATCTTCGAATGTGGGTCTTCCTAAATTTTACCTTTAACTTTCACTAGGGCTGGTACTAACTCTAAAAATGGAATACTTTTCTTATCTAATGGGAAATATGCTGCAGTGGGGAGTCGTAACTCAAGGAATAGTCACCACTCCACTCTACTTCTAATGGGCTTAACTGCATAATTCTCTAATGTGCAGTAATGAAACTGGGTCTCCGGAAATCTGATAAAGCATCGCCCTTATGAATTCATTCTCGACAACAATTCTACTTTCTTTAAACGACCTATTGGCTCTTTTCCAAAAAATTAAGGTCCTATCATCTTTATGTGCACAGCATAATCCTCTTTCGTTATTAAATAAATAATATCAACTCTTGCAAAAGAATCAAATCTTACTTTCTTTTTTATATTTTTTTTCTTTTGCAAAATCATAAACTTATATTTGGAATACAACTTTGTTATTCTTACAATTAAAAGTAACAAGTTAATCAAATCGAATTGTTTAAATTAAATTTTCATTGATCCTTTTTAATGTTGAGAAAAGAGAGAATGTAATATATTCTATGAGACTTTCTATTGTTTGTATTTTAAAAGGAGGTAATGAAGTTGAAATGAAGCTATGGTTCTGGTTTAATGCGTGTTAAAAGAGAAAGTCTTACTTTGTGATGAGTGTTTTATGTTGCTCAAGCCTCACAGAGAGTCCATAGCTTCTCCACAAATCACGTATGGCTGATGCCATAGATCGTCCTTCCGCTGTTCCAGCAGTGTGTGCTTCCTGGCTCATTCGTCTGCCAAAAAGAAAATAAAATAAAGCAGATTGTCTTACTTTCATCCAATCTGGATCCGTTAAAATTTTTTTTTAGTTATGAGTGTCAGGAATGACAAAATTACTTTGCAATATGTCTAATTTTGAAATCAAATGAAAACTTGCCACAATTCTGCTGTGAAAATTTTAGAATAGGAAAAAGTATTCTAAAATGAAAACAAAAGGAAACAGTTAGGTTTTAAGCTTGATTTTTTTCTTCCTATCGTCTATTTTTCTCATCGTCAGCCATCACTCAGTCCCTTTCAACTCAATCCTTTTTCCCATTACGTATTGATCCGTAATCTCTCTATCGCATCCAAGGAACAACGATCAAGCGACATGGAAAAACCTTTACAATTTCTTACTTCTAAAAACCAATTCAATATTTACTCACTTTTCCTTTCGTAGCAGTTAAAGTGTAGTACAACGAAAAAGAAATAGAACGGAAATTGGGTCCTAGGCTTAAATCTACGTTTATCTACAGACGCTTCGTTCAGTACAGAATTCAATGGTAAATCTTCTCCAGTTAACGGTTCATTGTTTCTTTCAAAAAAGTAAAAGAAAGAAACGAAGTGTATGGGGAAATGGACTTAAATCAAAATTCTTTATTAGAGAAACCTGTATTGGCAGAAAACGAACATATAAGAAATAAGTATGTGAAACTTAAGACATGTGAAAGCAAATGAAAGAAAAAGGAGTTGAAAAGTCGATGCCTTAAGCCGGTTTGATAATTGAATTGATAAGATATACGAGAACAAGTTTCTTGCTGATGATGATTCTAACATTAAAACTTTCTCTTGATTTCAAATGATTATTTGCCCATCACAAACACGATTAATTAATTTGTCTTCCTTTGGATTTACACTTTATAAGCAGCAACTTTTTATCTTCTATGCTTCCTTTTTATTCAATTTTTAATTTGTAGTTTCAAAATTAAATTAACTTATTTTGTCGACGAATTAAGATTTGACATTTTCAATTTGTCGCTCTTAATATTGAATAAAATAAACTCCAAAAAATATGCACAGGCGACACTTGGTTAAGTAATCCCTTTCCTTTAAATTAAAAAAAGGCATAAATTTTTTGTCATTTTGGTGTTTTCAAGATTGTTTTTTATAAATCCTTCACAAACACTTTCCTTTTCACATTTTTTGTAAGAATTACAAGTGAAAGAATTGGATTGGTTCACATTTCTTACCTGAGGTTATGTCGAATATTTTCTGCTGTCACCTCTGACAGTATTTTTGTGAAGACAGAACTGTTATTTGTATTAAGTTCCGAGAAAGTGGATTGTATGGAAGGTGTTGGGTTGGTTAGGATTTGAGCATCGGAGGTTGTTTCGTGGTGAGCCTGTATGACTCCTCTGTTTTTTGAGAGACTAAGAATTGTTCCCAATAGGAATCCAACCAGAAAGACCCCCAATGTGACACAAAAAGTGTGTATCTGCAAAAAGAAAAGGAAGTGGTGACAGAAGGGGAAAATGTCTCTTTTATTCAATCTGGCAGGAACAGAAGTGGAGTTTGTATTTTCAGCTTTCTCCAACCTTAATCTATTCTTCGCTTATTTCAAATACATCAAAGAAAATAAAATCTACGGAGAAAAGCATAAGGAAAGTAATGTGTAGTATAACTCTAATCGGATCTAATCTCCCTAAAATCTCAAACAGGATGAGAATTTGAGGAAAACGAGAACAGGATCTAAATAGATCATTTGAGGTTTTTAACAAAGACTTTCTCCGTGCCTAAATCCCCACAAGCATTTCTCTTCTTACTTTTCCTCTGAGAGATTTCTGAGGCGAAGAATGAGGGAAGAAAGAGTGAGATCGGTGAGAAAGACCGTCGAGTACACCACTACCATTTGATGTAGGCTGAACAAACGTCGTCATACTGCTCGTAGAGATTATCATCTCCTCGTTGTCATCCAAATTCATTTCCTCTTCATTCAGTCCCATTTCCGTTTCTTCGTCTTCGTACTCCCATCGTCGGTATTCTTTATTGTTTTTCCTCACCATTCTAAAAAGAAAAGGACATGTGTAATAAAAATCTTCAAAGTATACCTCTTTTATGAGAAATTTCTTTTCCTTTGTAATATATTACAACCCTTAAGAATCAGAAGAAAGAGTTTTCCCTGGATCACTCTTTTTGAGTCAATTGAATCAAAATGTATGAACTTATTTATATCTGAACCAAGAATCTTAGTTTTATTCTTCTTGCTTACAATTTGTTAAATTGAAAAATAAATTATAAAACAATTAACTTAATATCTTCTAGCTTATATCATTTAGAAGATGAACAGCAATCTCATTAAAGGGTTATTACGACTGTCATTCCAATTATAAACAATCTTTTGTTCTTTCTCTAGAAAGAAATTTCTCAACACAATACTTTTGCTCATAATCATTTCAACATTAATCTCATAGGTTAATCGGTAAAGTGGTTTTACTAAATAAACTTTGAAGTATGTGAATACGAGAAATAAACTCTTCTTATAATCCTATTAAAAGATTTATCTTGAATTAATAACCACTTTTCAAAACATTTTGAAATTACTTCAACAGAACTCTCAGAAGTAACAAGTTATTGTAAGCACATGCTTCGTGAACAGACGAAATTTTGAAGTGGATTGAATTTTACAAATCAGATTCATAGAACCGTATTATGAATTTTCAAAATCACAATAACCATATTTTTATGAAGGAGGAGACAATAAGGTCTCTCCTTGGTGCCATAAATTTCAATCCCGTCAAAAGCTATGCTCCAACGCTCCGATTCTTCTTTTTTAAATTGAAAGGGTCTGTTGGGTTAGACAATTTCAATTTCAAGTTCTTTATTCAATGAGCGTGAAACTGGTGTTTCCGGAGAGAGACGCCTTGTCAGAGCAGAGAAGAGTCAACTGGATTATGGAGAAAGGTAAAAGAAAGAAAGATTTCTTTGGTGATTTTGGTGCAAATGCAGTTGTAATGTGGAAATTCAATGGGTTTCTACTTCTTTCCATTTGAGATCACGATTTGGGGTTCTCAAACGATTTCGGAAAGAAAGAGGGATTTAATTTTGTTCATTCAATGACCAGTCTCCCGACCACCATTGGTGAGGACGTCCCGTGGTAGTGAAACTGAAACGAATTCTTACTACTCCCAAATGACCCACTTGTTTTTTTTTCACAAAAAATCCACACAAGGAGTGTGGAAATGATAGACATTCATCCATTTATAGAGTTTCTATTCTTTTTGTCTCCCTTTTCGTTTACTTTCTCAAAAAAAGAGAAAGTTGGTTACGTTGAGTAAGTCGAGAGGAGACAAGTTTTACCTACGACTTGAAGAGGTGCTAGCCGGTAAGAAACCAAGCAAAAAGAGAAAATTATTGTTCTTTCTCCTCACGTTCACTAACTGAAGCCCATCTTCAACAAATCTTTTTCTCTACTTTCACACTTACTTTCTACTTGTTTCAAATTGCAGTTATGGTAAACCTCAGAAAGTTTTTTTAGGAAAAAAGTTTCTCTTAGTTTGCACATTTAAAACGTTTAATATTTAAAACAATCAAACTTAATTCTTTGAGTAAACTTTTTGTAAAATATTAACAATTTTTATTGAAATTTAATATAGTGTTAGATAAATTAAACTCAATTTAAAATGAATTTGGAAGAAAGAAAGGTGGAAATAATAATTTGAGAAATGGACGATTTCTTTGACTGTAGTCAGGATTCAAGATAAACTTACTCATGAATAAATTACAACTCAATTATAAGAGGGCAACAGCCGGATAGAGCCAATTAAATTGACTAAATTTGCAAAGAGTCAATATTATTATTGATTTTAATTCTTTGCATAATTATGTTACTATTAAGTTACTTTTCTCAATCGTCAGTATGCGGTTTTCACTTTATTTACTAAAAGCTCCATTTCATGTTCCATTGTTTGTATCCTACAGTATGTGCTGGCTACTTTCCAACGACATATTTCATCCTTGTCCCTTTCTTATTTCAATTGCTTAGATCAGCTCAAAGAGAAAACAAGACAGATTTAATCCAATAGGCCACTCTTATATTAACTTTATATCTAACAACTGTCAAAATATAAAGAAACTCTTGACTTTACATTCATTCTTCGTTCTGCTCTAGTTGTATTCATATGAAATTTTGAGTGAATGAAAGTTTTGAAATGAAAGTGAGTTGGTTTGATCAAAGAAGAAGAAGAAGAGGTGATGAATTGGATGTCCTTCCTTCCGCTTTTCTCCTCCTTTCTAACTTTCTCTCTTCTTGTGAAATAACAGAGAAAACTTAACTTAGGACTCCTCTCCTCACTCTTTCAAAGTTTTAATGTTACCTTGTTAAAGCGAAAGACCAAATCCGTTTAAATGTTTAACTTTTCCTTCTTCCTCATCTTCCCTAATTAAGAATCATTCTATAGAATATGGATTTGGATTTAAAACTCTGAGGAACTTATGATGATGCTACAATTTACTAACTACTAACCCTAACTTAAGCCTTCTGACTTTCGACCCCTAGGCGTGTGTCTAGGCATAGTGAATCCATCTGTCAAGTTTTTTCTATCCTCGCCCTCCCTCTTTATAACGAGGGTTAAGGGAAATTGATGACTTTCACTTTTCCCAGATACCGCTTTCACCTTTCCGCCATTTAGGCAGGGATTTCCTTTTTTACTCTCCTTTTTCAATTTTTACTTCCATAATATAAAAACACAAGAGAATTGAATGAAAAATGAAAATGGGGAGTATAGTCTAACCAAGGGAAAAGAAATCAGGGCTACCTTCGTAAATCAAATGCAAATTTACAACAATTGTTTTCATCAAGGCGGAAAAAGCAGTTAATAAGAAAAATCCGGTTTGGATTTTCTTTTCAACTGTGCTGTTGGTTGAAATCTTTCTTTGAAATGAAAGACGTAACACGTAAGATGGATGAACAACTTTTTCTCTCACTTCCGTCTCTTCTATCATGATCAAAAAAAAAGAAAAAGAAATTGTAGAATCTTGATTTACAGTACTACACTATACTACATACTACTGCGAGTAAAAACGGAAACCAAATTGGGTCAACTGAAACACGGAAGTAAAAAAAAATTAAATTAGAGTCTAATGCCCTACTGCTTTTAACCACCTTGTCAATTGGGTTTGTCATTTCCACTTAAAATGACTCTATCTGTTCCAATGCAATTTTTTCTTCTGTCATGTTTATCGTCTTTTTGCTTACTTTTTAATAAAAGAAAAAGCCTACAGATACGGTAGTGACCATTTCTTGGGCTCAAGGGCTTTGATTTCCAAGAATTGATTTTCAGGACGAGCAAATGGGAAAAGCTGTTTAAAAATTGGAGGAAGCTTACAAGTTAAGAATGAAATGAGTGACTAAATAATAAAAGGTGACAAAGTAATTTTCTTGGGCTATAATCCTTTGCGCATTTTAATTGTTAGTTTTTAACAACAATACTACTAGTTTTTACAGTTTCAGAGATAAGTTTAGTTCTTGTAAAAAAATTTAGTCTATTTTTAAGTTCAACAATCCTAATTTCAATTGTTATTAAATTAATGCTTGATTGAAAGCTAAAAATTTTAACACATTGATTAAACTTTTATAAAAATGCTACTGTATCATTATCATAAGCTTATATATCATAAGCTTGAATTTCATTTGACTGAACAGTGTACAATGTTCAATTTGGCATCTTTCTGAAAAGAGGCACAAATAAAATGGTAGATGAGAATTCAGAGTAATTGAATTGCATCCAGAATATTGATTAAAATTCTCCGTAGATCAAATTACAGTGAGCTTGATTAAATTTTTCTCAGCTTGAGGAAAGATGGAAAGACTTAACTTTCTCTTTAGTTTAGTTTCAAGGAATGACTAATTTGAATTTCCAAATAACATTTTCGAAACTAAACAGGATGATTTAGAGAACGCCTTTGCCTACGTTTGTTTTCAATTTTGTTTCGACGACGAGGACGATGGGCGTGATACGGTTTCTAATGCAAACGATGACAAATGAATGATATACCTCCATTTTCAATAATTAAACATAAATTGGAATGAGGGTGTATCAGACAAAAGGATCAAAATTACTTTTCCTTTTTAAGGCTAACAAAAATCCAGAGTTTGGATAAATGCGAGTGGGAAATAATAATGGAATGATCACGTTTCACGGATTTTCGAGAAAATGGAACCAGAATTCTAGCGGAACTTACTGCTTTCTCAGCCCTCTTCCCGCACCAATGTGTGTACGTCTCCAGTTTCAGGTTTAATTAATTGCTCTTTTGGGGGTAAATTACTTTTTGCTCTCTAAATAGACTCTTTTAGAACAAACTGCTCGGAGTCAAGACTAGTGAAAGGAATAGTAGTCCCAGTTCACTATTTTAGACCTTGAATTCACACAAAAAAGAGGCATGCAATAGAATAACGGTGTAGTGATGGTGGTGGGGAGAGTGAAAGCGGAGACAGTTTCATTAACGCAAGGACTTCCCTTCACACATTATTTAATTGCCTTGTTGTGTTTGAATGAAGAAAATCCATTCCGGTTTCGAGGTTCTAATCCAATCCAACAACGAACAAAGGGACCTTTTGTGTCCTCTCTCCTATGTCCTTTCTCCTTCAATTTCCATTCAAACAAACACATAACAGAGTGGATAATGGGAAAATGGAGAAAGGGAAAACGGGGAGTGATTACGCAAAGCTCAGGAGCTCAGCAGGTTTTCATCTGGTTTTTGGTTTAAGGCTACACCAAAAATTTTTAATTGAAAGGATCAAAGTTCTGGACTAAAAACTCAAGCCTTGGCTTGGGTTTTGTAATCCGAAAACAGGATTAAGGTTCAAGTACCACGTAGAAGGTAGAACGTGTGTCAGTGGTGTCGCATCATCGTAATAAACCACAATTAAGGTTACGATGCTATTAGTGAAGGAAGGAATCCAGTAAAATGCAATTCAACATTATATATTTATGTCTTTGGAAACAAAATTACTTCCAACATTTTGTTTAATTGACACATGCGTAAATAACGTTTCATGACGAAAATATTTCGAAATTAATTTTCATCGGGTCCGGGTGTCTTGTTCTAAAATATGATGTTCTAATGAATGTTGTTCTAAATACTATGTTGTTCTAATGCAATGTTGTTCTAACTTTGAGATAAAATAACTGCGTAGATTACAATACTCATCTATGTAAAATACATAAATTTTTTTGTTTTTGTTTTTTTTTGTGTCAAAGACAAATCCGCTGTGGTTATTACCTAAGTCTGAGTATTTTTGTAAAATTTGATATGATCCCACATGTAGAAACTTTCAAACTGGCTATTCACGCAAATCACAAATTCATCCTAATTATCGCCTCGTATCATTAACTTAAGCACAACTATGTAATGTAGTATATATTTCTATTGTAACACAACTTAAATTTTGTAAATTAAAATTGTGCTAATTATTTTGAAAATTTAATTAATAAATGTTTATTTTAGGATGATGAAATGCATGCATGCGCTACCTTACAATTTTTACTTTAACCAAATCATAATTTTGACCATGAGAATTCAAGCAAGCAGTTTAGAAATCGGACAGTCCGAAATTCGGAAGAACTCCGAGAGAGGAGATTAGAAGGATAGCGTCATTGTTAGCTTATTGTTGTGATGTGAAAAATTCATGAAATATATTTTTGCAAGGAACAAAAACTAAATAATTTTTAAAATGGATTATTTTTCTAAAATGTAATAAATAGACACAATTGTTGTTCGTAATTGACCAATCAAAGTATTTACTCTGATGGCTAAGAAGACCCTTGAGTTACTCCTGTGTGTATTGTATTATTGTATTGTGTATACTCCTTAATTTACGATGTAGGATTTATTTATATTTCCAGTAGTAAAAATGATTGTGCATTTTGAAATGAAATACATTAAATTAATTTATTTAAAATATCTTTATTTAAAGTATTTTTAAAATTTCTGTTTCAATAAATATGACTGAACCTATCCTGATTTCAATGCATTAAATATATTATCATTTCTAATTGTAAAACACCAAAACTCATGTCAAATTAAGTGTTGATTGCGCAAAGCCATATCAATAAATGAAACAATTCTTATAGAAATGCATTAAATATTCTTGTAAATTTATTAACAGGAAATCGCATTTTACATTTAGCCGTGACGTCGTTACCTTTTACATGAGTAACAGTTTATTAAATAATGCGTTTCAAAAAACACCTTGTTTGAACAACATGATTATATATCCACACACGGTTACTTAATTGTTGGATATGTTGGATATGAGTATCTATAGCTATTTGTCTGGTGTCGCAGATAGTATTTCCCTGTTATTTTTCTAAAAAAAATTGACTGTTTTGAAATATACAAGAAACACGGAGGAAAACTTGTAATATTTAAGATATAACAAGACAGTAGGGAAAATTTTATTCAATTTTTATTCTTAACTCCAAAATAAAAATTTTGCAACTGAGGGCAGTATTGCATATTAGCAAAATGGATGAAGATTTATTATCGTTAATTTTGTGTAATTTTCAAAAGTATAGCTGCTAAACAATATCTTTTTTAGAAATGTTTGAAGCATTGGAAATTAAACCCTTTGTACCGTGTATAAGATTATTACGAAATAAATGGACTAAAACCAGCAACGCCAGCCAGGACGAGTGAGACTGAGATTAAAAAACATGAGGGTATTATAATATAAACTTTACGAATAGAAGGTTGCGGTTAAGTGACTCCAAGTACACTACTTTAAGCAATTGAGTTTAAAACTATTCTCTGATTAGAGAAAGAACAGATGAAGATGGGAAGGAAATTGAACGTCATCAAGGTGGATCGGATTAAAGTCTCATCTAGATTCCCTGGCTTTATGTTTTTCCTTCTAAAGGCGTATCCATCCACTGCGGTACTTCTTGAGGAATTATGTTGTGCTTTTTAAGTCCAAATCACATTGCGTTTTGGATCGCATGTTAGAAACTCGTAACCCATGGCTGGCTGGGGATTGGTAGTCTTAGGAATTTCTCTTTTCTTTAACATTTCTCTGCTTTCTCCCCAACTTTCTTTACTTCTCTGAAAAGAGAAAGTGGGATAAGAACAAATTGTTTCTATTCCCTCCAACGATCAAAAACTTCTCGTTCTAATAAAGTCTCATTTGAGTGCGTATGCGGGTCCAGTTTGGTCGCTGAATTTAACCGGAAGGAAGGAAAAAGAAATAAGTTTGGAGTAAATGTTTTGGCAAAAAAAATTGGCTCTTTGAAATGTCGGTTCCATGATAAAACTACTTACGCAATGTGATCCAATTAACTGACCTCAAATTGCTAATCCCAAATTATAGTAACGATGTAAAAAACTAGTCGTCGTGAAATTGTCCAAAAGCAACTCTTATTAACTACCACACGCTATCATTATAAAGAAAGTAAAAAACAGCAAACATAAAAATAAGTTCTTGTTGTTTATGTAGATCCATAATAATAAGAATATGGAGAAATTTTTATATACGATCACATTAAAAAACTTTTGTTTATCTTATTCCTATCAGGAACAATAAATTGAGTCTAATTTCTTTTAAGAGGTAAGTTGGAGAAAAGTGAAAGTCATTTATCAAAAAGATTATTAAAAGTTTCTCTCATTACAAAAAACCACTCATACTCTTGTTATATTTTTTGTCTTAATTAGAATTCTGTTACTAGTATACACCCAGGTAAGATTTATCATTGATACAACTTTATAGCTTACTTCAACCCTTATTTGCAAAATACAAGTCCTGGAAGGGTTAAATAATTTTAAAAATTATGAAAATGAATCTGTGAATTTTGATTATTTAACCATAATCAAGGTTTTTCAACGATTAAATTAAATCAAATTGTTCATATAAAGAAATTGATTCATTAATAATTAATTCCCAGGACAATTATTGTCCTAGCAACCTTGAACCATAATGGTATATTTTGAAATTAAATTATAAAATCTCAAACACTAAAATTTAATATAATAATAAATAAAATGATTTGTGTCGTCTTTCCTCATCCAAGTATACTTTTTGGCTAATGAGTTCCTAATCTTAATCAGATTAAAATTACAGGAGATTTGGGAGTTGTATCTCTTAGTGAAAGTTTCTTAGGGTAATTTTAGAAGGTTTTCTTTGTCATCTCATCAAAAACTCGAACTCTAGAGTCAGTTTTACAATAAGAAGGAATGGATGGAAATGGCTCAGTGACTTCGGTAAATAATATTTTGTATGCTCCATGGTTCTCCAGTTCCTTTCTCCCGTATGTTATGAGAAAACTTTCCCATTTAATATTCCGCAACTTCTGTTTGACACGGAAGAGCTCCCCTTCTTCTATTCATTCCTTGACAACAAAAAGTTGTCCTGTGTCGAATAAAGTATGACACAAAAGGTATTGTAACAATCTCATACGCCTTCCAATTACGATTAGTTGACAGAACTTAAATGTAAGCATGCGATGTTAAGGATGAGATTTCCATGGTATAAAATTTTAATAATGTCATTACGACTTTTAAAACATGTAAAAAGAGACAATTTATAACAAAATATTCCTGCTTACCTCATGAAGTTTTGAAGAGTTTTTGGAGGATTGATTAAAACTTTTTCCTTTGGAAAAAGTAAAAAATAATTATCTGTCGTGGTGTATTTGTAAACAATTATATTATAATTTCTTCTTGGTTAGATATATTGATCGGGGAAACCTTTCCTCCTCAAGTGATGGTGTAATTTGAATTCTGAAACTGTTTAAACCTTTGACTTTAAAGTTTAGAAGAGCTGATGTTTAAGATGTTGAATCTAAGCTGGTACTTTCTTTTGTTTAATAAAACAAAAGGAAACGACGCGTGACCCCAACCTCATTGTCTTAAGCAGCCACTCCAGAGCGTGACATGTGGGAGTAATCCATCATTTCTATAAAACCACTTGTGCGAAGGGAAAAAAGTCAAGCCGACTGTGGACTGTCAAAGCCTTCCCTAGAGGTAACTACTAGTGCTGACTGTCAAGGATACCCGGGTATCCTATTATGAAAAACAGTAGAAGTGTTCTCTCCAAGTCATTCCTGACTACTGCTACTTCAAACTCAAAGAGAGCCTCATGTCAACGGGAACTTTTCTGTTTGAGTTTTCTCCTTTCTCCTGCGTTTGCTTTCACCTGAGTTTTCTTTTCCTTTTCCTATATCTTACTTTCTCCTATTTTACATATGTTTATCTGAAAGCATATAATCAAAACAGGTAAACATTACATTAGTGTCGAAATTGTTTTTATTATGTAACTTTCCCTAAAAGTTCAATATTTCATATAAACTTTTGTCGTATACCTTGCAACATCAAACTTTTCTAAATTAATTAATATTTACACAACAATCACAACACTGTTATTTGCTAAAAGCTCTATTATTTAACAGTATACAAGGAATATGTTATGTTTATTCTGAGATTTCTTTAGAAATGCAATGTAATATTAATGTGTCGCAAAGTTTATAGCTGGTGAAAACTTTTGAAATGCTGAAATAAAGTTATGTTTAATTATTCTAAATTGTTAAAAATTTGATTCGATTGAAATCGTTTATTGTAATAAGAACGATTCTGATTTCTTTGGCATAAGATTAAATATCTGAATGCAGAAAGTTTTTAGCAAAACTTGCGTCACTGATTTAAAAAGAATAATCAATAAAGGAAATTAAGTTAGACATAATTTTTTTTTGAAACAACACACAGTTCCACTCAATCTAAATTTAAAAGTAAGTATAAGACTTTCTTAGAAATGAATTAATTACTGAGAAAATTCTTAGGAACTGACGATTATTATAATTTTTAATTTTGGGAATTTCCACTCAATTTAAAGAGGGTCAATAGCATACAATTAAAAAATTTTGAACCCAATTTTTGCTCAGATGAAACAAGTTAAAATTTTTTAAGATAATTAACAAATATTTCCTATTTAAATGTGCATAATCTTTTTTGCAATTAAGTTTAGCTACGTCCTTCGAAAGTAATAAAATTTTAACCCTTGTTTTTTAACTACTGTATTTATTTAAGTGCAGAATTTTCCTTGGGGTTATTCAAACTAATAGTTTAAGAGAATATGGTAAATACAGATTTTAATGGATATTTGCACAGATTATTTCGCTGTTTAAATTAGGGAAGATTGACAAATAGTGCAAAAATCTGTTGCTGGATAATATCTGTTCCTGATTTCCCTTTTTATGTCTTAAAAATTTAAATCGGCACATTCTAAAGTCGTTTGCATATAAATTGAGGATTTTAGATGAAGGTCCGGGAAGAAGACTGGAATGGTTGACGAATAAGGAATCTAATTGAAAAGTTTCATTTCGCCAGTTGCATTCTTTCTTTCTTTCTTATAAAAGTTATCAACCAAGATCGGGTATTTTACTTAAGAACAAACTAAAAGAAAGGATGTGGGTAGCTAAACTTTGGATTTTTGCTTTAATTCTTGTTAAAGTAGATTCAGAAATTAGAAATGCAAAAGAAAGAAAATGGCGTCTTGTTTTTCATGACGAATTCTCAGGAGATACGTTGGATACCACGAAATGGGAATTTCAAGAGGGTTGTTCAGAAGGTTAGAGATAAATTATCAAATAAAAAACAAACTTCAATTAACTTTGAAAATTGATAAAGATTAAAATCTTCATATCCCCGTATAATTTGATTTTTCTTCCACAAGCAAAATCAGAGAAGTGAATAAAATATTGTTGCATAACTAACTGAAGAATTGAACTAAAAGTTAAATATAACTTAACTTCTTGATACAATCAATATATGAAGGAAAACTTATGTTTATAATCTCTAAGAATGAAATTTAAAGCATTGTTTACATTAATATTAACCCCAATCAAAAAATAAATTTTGAGTTTAACTTATTCAAACAGAAGGACACCATTTTACCTGAACTTAAAAAATTATAGAATTTCAAAAGGATCGTGAAAAGGATTATCGTGGATACTTTTAACCGATAAGGGTACCCTTTTTGTAAAAAAGGGATTCCTAGAAACGCATATTGAGTCATGTCATGTTTACACGAGTTGACTCATGCTTATTTTCTTAAGGATTAAGAAGGGGACTAAAGTCCTAAAATAGGATTGATAATGAATTTCAACAATGGTTCTATTTCCATTATTAGAATAAATACTAAAAATTAGCCTCAAAACTTTAACGCTTTAATTAATTCTTATTTAATTTTCATGATTTGTTTTTTTTATTACAGCATTTGGAGCTGGAAACTTACAATGTTACATACCTGGTGATAACAATATAAAATTAAAGAAAGGAATAGCAACAATTGAAGCAAAAATTCAGAAGCATGAAACCAAAGAATTTACTTCTGGAAGGTTTCGACAGTTAGGTGATGGATTTCTTCATGGATATTTTGTTATAAAAGCTCGTCTTCCAAATGGAAAACATATTTGGCCAGCTTTGTGGCTTTTAACTCGTAGAGACAACTGTTACCAAGAAATTGACATAATGGAATCCAAAGGTTAGATATATAATATATAATATATGTTACTTTAATAAGAATTTTTGGAATAGGAGATTATATATCTCGAATGGTATTCACTGCTCATTACGGATACAATTTCACAAATTTAGTACGCCATGGAACAGGAAATAATACTGGAATTAATTTTGGTAAAGAATTCCATAACTTTGGAATTTTATGGACTCCTAAGAAATTGGGTTGGTATATTGACGATACGAAATACTACGAAGTATCCATCGATAGAAAAACTTGGTCCTCACCAACTGCCAAACCTTGTCTACAGGGACCATTTACTCAAAAAATGAATCTTATATTTAATCTAGCTGTTGGTGGAACTTTTTTCAATCAAGCACCTTTCACACCGGAAGAAGCTACAAATTGGAAAAAACCAACAATGGAAATTGATTATGTTAGAATCTATCAATTCAAATAAAAAATCACAACTTAATTACATGTTTTGTGACTAACAACTAACTTTATTTACATAAGATAATTTTAAAGAAATTATAATAATGAATGTCATATTTAATTTTAACTTAATCGTTTTACACGATGAACACATTACATTGCACTTGCTTTCTTTGATTAAGGCCTTTTTTTTATAACGATAAAATCACATCGTTAGCCTAAATTATTTAATTAATTAATACATTAATATTTGGTGGGAGATTAGATTATTGCATACTAAAAGTCGAACTTTTAGTTAATATCCAACTAGAATAAGTCAGCTCAACATTTCTGACTAAGTTTGTGAATTAATATACATAAGGTCGTTTTTTGATTATAAACAGAAAATTCAGGAACTATTTAAAATGTTCAAGAAAATCATGGTTTTGAAAATATTCGTCATCTTCGTCTGGCACCGGTATTCCATTTTTGTAGGAAACCAAATCAACGAATCTTTCACGCTGCCATGTGTGACGATGATGAATCCGATGTTGCTAAAAATGAAATTAAAGCAGGTTTTAATTAGTTGAAACATAGTTAATTTTTTTAAAATAATTTTGTGTTGGAAACTTACCGATCCAACAATGTTTGGATCTTTGAAGGGATTCTTTTTCTTTGGTGCTGCAGTGACAGTAGCAGATGCTGGAAGAGAATTTCTACGGCGACTTGGCTCTGGCTCCGGTTTGAATTTTGCTTCAGGACGCATATTTTGTGTGGTTCCGGTAGAGCATCTTCTATTATGTATTTGTTTCGCAAACTTTACCGTCTTCTTTGAAAGAGGTGCTTTTGCAGACCGTTTGGAGGGTCGAGCAATTCCAGTTTGTTGGTTCCTAATTCTATCGATGGAGCGCTGCATAATTTGTTCCTTTTTAGGATCAAATCCGTCATGAGGAAGAGAAGGTGCAACCGCTGCAGTATTATTGCTAGTGTTTCCTGACCCTGATGCATATCCTTTTCTGGAATAAGATAATAATTTAACTAACATTTGAATTACTTACTTCATTAATAATAATTAATATAAAACAAATAAACCTGTGTGTGTGGTGAGAGAAAGTTATTTTACCTGTTTTCCCATTTGTATGGTTTTGTCTGTTTTCGTTCCATTTTAGTAAAAACGAATCTCCGTTCACTAGTTAAAACAAATAAAAATCAGCAGATCGTTGTGGTTTGTGGTGAAACGGAAGGAATTGGCTAATGAATTCGGCTAGTCTGCAATATTATTGTAATAAGAAAAGTAAAACAGTTTTAAATCCATGTGAATAAAATAAATGAATTATTATTATCATTAAACTTACAGATTATGATGAGCGAGCAGTAACTTAAGTCAAGTAAAACAGTCAGCACTGAAGAAATGAAATACAAATGAGACAATAAATTAAAATGTGATGGATGTTAAAAGTTAAATGTGCTGTGCGTGCGGATTCCTTTCCTTTCCCTCCAACAACAACACATTCAGTAACTCACACTTCACTTGTTTGCGTTTGGAAGAAGAAGATAAGAAGTGAAGTAGGAGACTCTATCATTTCGTTTTTGTCTACCCTAATAATACAAAGCTACGAAAGACACGTCATTTCGAAACCATTTTGAACTTAGCGCGTCAAAACTGGTTTAGATTTAGAATTGGATTTACTCTGAAAAGAGATCAAAGATCAAAAATTACCGAAACATAAATTAAAACAATGATAAAGCATGATATGGATCTTAATTTGGCGTTTCATGAATTAAAAATTTAGTTAATTATTTCGTTTTTTTGATTTTTAGATTATTTTAGCTTAATAAAATAAAATGAGACGGAAAAATATCCATTCCCGCCGGTGGTAAAGTTTGTAATAGTAAAATTTTAAATTTTTTTTGGTTAATTTAATTGTTGAGATTACGCAAAAACTCACCACAAACTAACTACGAAGTGCTCATTTATCTTAATGGTGATCAATGGTCATGACATGGTAGCTTTTCGGATCAACTCATAATAAACAAGGCAAAACTCCATTTCATCAATTCATCATTCATTAAAGTTTTTTTTTAAGTTGTTAATTGAAATTAACTTTAATTGAAATTTAATAAACTCGCAATAATGGCAAAGAGAATACAGGAAAATGATGAAATGGTATTCCGACCCTGGGGTTCCGGTTGGGGTCTTCCATCAATTAATCTTGAATCATTACAAGTTTTGGTAAGTGAAATCTTAATTTAATAAATTTAAATTCATGTATCATTTTCTGGTAATAAAGAGAATCTTTCATCTAATCCTAATCGGAATTGATTGCGAAGAAAGTATTACAATATATTTCTATTTAATATTTTTTAGGCTTACATTAAGTTTAGTGGAGCACCGATTACAATACTGAAATGCGAAAATCCATGGAGATCACCAAAAGGAATTATCCCATTCTTTCAATGTAATTCTACTAATCCAACTCAATATTTGTACAAGCCTACAGAAATTGCAGCTTTTCTTAGAAAGAAAGTAAGATAACATAAAGTAAAGTAACTGAAATGAAGATTAACTGTATTTATATTTTGAAAAGAATTATAGTTGTGATTTTGGTCTATCACCTAAACAAACTGCTGAAGTTATCGCCTACACGAAATTTATCACAGAGGCTCTTGATCCAGCTATGAAATATTACTGGTATGTAAAATACTTACAATATTAGTAGAATCGTTGGTTTAAAACTATTATAATTTACAGCTATGTTGACGATGGCAACTACAATTCTCTTATTCGTCCATGTTATGCAAAAAGACTACCATGGTTTTATAAATTTTGGTACCCTGATCGCCGTCTTAAATCTGAAGCTAAACTACTTCTGAGTGTTTTTCAAAATGGTTTCGAGTCAGCAGAGGGATTAGTTGCTATTAACGCTCGAAATTGTATCAACGTCTTGTCGGATAAATTAGGAAAACACGAGTTCTTCATGTATCCAAATTCTCCTACAGCACTAGATGCTCTTGTATTTTCTTATCTTGCCATGTTTATGAAAGTTCCTCTTACAAATTGTCCAATTAAAGAATTCATTCGACTCACACCAAATCTTGAAAACTATGTTAATCGAATTTTACACAGATACTTCCCAAATACTAAAGGTAAATAATAGTTTAAACTAAACACACCAGAGCACGATTAACAACACTATATTATTTTTCTTAAAGGTGATGCGATTACTTCTACAAGTACAACATATGGACCCGATGGGAATCCTACAAAATCAGACGATGATAATCCTTATCCACTTGCTCAAAAAATATTTACAATTGCAATTGGTATTGGAATTATGTTCGGGTTTGCATATATGAACGGAATGGTTGACGTGTCAAAGTTCTTTGAATCGAGTCGACAGGATGATGAAGCTGAAACTGATGATCAAGATGGCTTAATTTGGGAATGATGAGGAAGAAAGGTAACAGAAGAATTTATTGTTATTAGCTTTAGAAAAATTTAATAGAAAATCGTTGAGTTTGTATTATTTATTACAAAGAGAAATAAGATTCGTTAATTCATATCGTGTAATTAATCATCTTAAACAGATTGTGTCCAAATCTTTAAATAAAGCAAATAACGAAAAGTGGAAGTAAATATTGATATGTGTATGATTTTTTATACTTAATTTTTAAAGATGAGTAAGAATTTGCTTTTATTTAACTATAATTTTAATTTAATAAGCGTAGAAATATAAATAGTAATAAGTTAAGAAGAATCTTTAAAAAGATTCTGACTTCTAATCGCTGTCGGACGAATAGACCTTTCTTGGTCTCTTAGCCTTTTTGGGTGGGGCAAGCGCTTCTTCTTCACTGCTGTCCGAATCTGAATTACAAACGGTTCTAGCCTTTCCACTTCGTGTTCTCGATAAAGCAGTCGCATTCGAGTTTCCACGACCATTATTCCCAGTCTTTGTTACTCCCGAGGATATACTACTAGTCTTAGGTCTCTTCGTGACCGGTTTCTTATCCGACTCCTCAGCTACAGCCACAATAGCAAGAAGATCTTTGTACTTTGACTTTTGCGTCTCAGTCACCCAGCTTTGAACCTAATACAGTAATTATTTTTAAGTTTATATCATAGTATCAAAAAACTTTGGACTTTACCTGAAGCAGAGCGGCAACCATGGCGTCTTCTCTAAATACTAAGCTAATTCCATCGTTTTGTTCCCCTAATAATCTTAAATCGTCAAGATGGGCAAGTACATTGTCAGTATTAGGTGAAGGAACAGGAGCAGGACTTGTCGTACCTCGGCTACCGGTACCACCTCTTTTCCGTTTTACTGGAGATCCACCAGAGGATCTAAACAAATATTTTTATAATCAAATTCAAAACTAAAAATATCAACTTACTGGACAAGAACTCCGGATAAGGCCTCAGCTAGTTTGTCTGGGGCAGTTCCATCCCAGTGCCGAAGTAAATTTACGACAAAGCGATCCTTTGGGTGGATTTTTCTTGATAGAACCATATTCATAAGTCCATTGCTTAGCCTGAAATAATAATAATAAAAACTTTGTTCTTACAAACCATATTTCAGTTTCTTATTTTAACTTACGGTGACTCTCGTCTGAGTAGGAAAATTAGGGCAGTTAAAGCTTCTGAATTTTTTCTAGTATCCAATTGAGGAATTATAGGAAAGAGTTCTTCAGTTCTTATGGAATACTCGGTAGGATTTCTTAATGGTCTAATTTGGGATTGGAGTAGTGTCCAAACACAGTGTTGCTCCCAGGATTCCCATTCAAGTGTTTTTGCTATAAAGAAAATTTTATTACGAAAAAGATCTATCGATACTCTGCTAAAATGTAAGTAAACAGTGCTTACATAAAAGTGAAAGAACACTCCTATTATCAAAAAATCGTACGTCTTGTTCCATTACTTTCCAACTTAATTCTTGCAATTGGGAAGCATCTAATGTGGAAACAAGAATTCGTAAGGCATCAGGTGTATCAGCGAGTTCTGTTTCCTCAACGTACCTGCATTTTCAAAAGTACAAAATTTTATATACCGTAAAATTGACAAGTTATGTTCGTAGTTACCAAAGGTATAAAATTTGAGTAACATACGGCACAGCCGATGGTTCACATTCCCAACAAACTTTGAGATCTTGGAGAATTTGGTTATCGAACTAAAAATATTTATGCAAAAATAAAATAATTAAGATTTCCGTCTTTGAAAAGTGTATAGACTTAATTTTACCTTCAGACCACGAAATCCAGCAAGATTTTTGTAGAGTAATTCAAAGTTATGAGTTGTAAATCTATTTTCCCAATCTTCTGGATCCCGTGCCATCCTAAAATTAAAAAGTTAGCATTAATTAAATTGTGATACTAAAACTAAACATTACCTTTGATAGAGTATAATGAGCAATTTATATGCTATTCTAGGTATAAAATTCATTAAATCAGCTAACATCCTCATCACATTTTTCATTCTGAGAGATTTATCCGATGGCTTAAGATTAATAACCATTGAAACTAGCTCTGACAATGGTGATATCTTTAAATTTTCTCTGTAAAGCAAAATAAAAATAATTATAATTACATTTTCAAAACCTCATTGAATAACTTCAGAAGCACAACTTCGGGTTTTGAATTTATTTAAAATATTAAATTGGGCATTTCAAAATTACTTTTTTGGAAATGAGCAAAAAAAATTTTTTTTTGGATTTTTGGGAATTTTTCTACAAAATTTATGTTTTTACGTTATATTTTTTTTTCGAAATGAACAAAATAACTAGTCATTTTTCAAAGAAGTAATTTTTTTGAACATGAACAAAACGAATAGACCATTTCCAAAAGTATTTTTGAAAATCCACAGGTATTTTGCTAAGAATCATGTCAAATTTAGCAACTTCTACTGGGCCGATTTGGTTCAAATTCAACATGCTTCCTACTCTTGACCAAACAGACATTAAGTTATCGTGGCCTGGTCACGGACGTTTGACAGCACGATATCACAAGCCCGAAGTCGTATTAAAAAGTTAGACAACTTACATAACATAATTAGTATCTTCGTTAACAACAGGTTTTTCTAATTCAGACTTGTACACGTATATAAGGGATTCGGTGAGATCTTCTCTTTTCGTCTTATCTAATTGTTCCTCGGTAAGACCAGATAAAATTTCGTCTAACAAGTCAGACCTAAGTGAAACAAAATTTTTTTAGAATCAACAATCAAACTTAATTTTTGTAATTACCTATTAGCAACTTTCATTTCACTTTGACTCAAAAGAGCCTCTGAAGGAAGCCTTATATTCATTGGAAGTCCTTGAATTTTTTCAAAGATTTTTTCTCTCTGTGCTTCTTCTAATGTATCTTTTTCTTTATTTTTAGCTGGTGGTGATTTAGATTCTATTTGCTCCTCATCATCATCTTCATCGTCTTCATCACTAAATTCCGGATCTTCCATTAATGTGCTGGAGGTTGTCTGTTTTGTATTGGTAATAATAGGGTTAGGGGTGGTGGGCTCTTGAAGAGTAGGAGGGATGGGTGGAAGGGAATTTATTAGTGAACTTATATGATTGTTGGGTGGAGAATTTGTAGAATTAGCGTCTATTTTCGTAGTATTTGTATTGGTATAGTTTAATTGTAATATTGAATCTTGAAGATGGTTCTCCGATGGATTTTCTTGTATAGAATTTGAGGTTGCATTTCCATCTATTAAGACTATGAGATTTTCTTTTATAGATTTCCGAAGATCAGCATCAAGTCTTGGATTGTCTAAAACGACATCAAGTGTTTGTAGTACTCTTTTTTCTATTATAGTTTTAAGGGCAGCTCCTACACCAGCCTTGAACCGGTCCACAGTTGGTGGATGGTACTCATAAGTCAGCTAAAATAAAATTAATTATAGAAATATTTCTAATTCACATCAACTATTTATGACTACTTACTCTCATTAAAAAGTCAAGTAAAGTAGCTGTAATGGCTAGGTACGTCTTAAGACTATGATACATGACAAGAATTGCAGGTTCTAAAACCAAAAGTCAAAGTTAAGAAAAAGTAAATATAAAATATAATTTTTTATACCTATATTCATGATATTATCTTTCACAGGATCAAAGACGAGCCAATCTAAGAAAAGTGCAAGTTTGGCAGTAGCGCCAGCAACGGGATTCGTACAAGTCGTAAGAAGCCAACCTATCACAGCCCATCTTGGAAGAATGTCTGAGCTGAGGATTTCATTGGGCGGATGAATGACACAGACGATATAGCGTATAATATCCGCACGAAGCGTCTGTGATTCCACAGTTGAGAAATACTAATATAAAAATATCAATTTTTTAAATTATTACATTTCATTTTTTTACTTATAAAATTTACCTGTTTTTGAAACCAATCTTGATATCTTTTCTGATTTCCAAATTTAACTTGGGCTGTGAGGAACTGAATTTTCTTTTCCATATCCGGTGTAAGCCTAGACTGTATATATTTTCTTGAAGTCCTCATATTTAAAAGTTGAATAACTCCGGTTAGATGAGGTGAAAGCATTTTAGGATTATAAAACAATTCATGCCAGATTTCTTGTATTTCTGGTATTCTGCTTACTGCTTGAAGCTGCCTTACAAAATCTCTACCGAGACCAATTTGTTGATTTAGGCATACTTCTGTAAAATGTTCTCTAATAAGACTGCAAACAAAAGTCACCTAAAAATGACAAAATTTATAAGATTTAATATTAATTTGATTATTGTATTTACACTTACTTCTTTCTGCCTTAAACTAGATAAATTTGACCCCATATGGTCTTCTAAAACTCTTAAATAAGTATAAATCACTGCTGCAATAAGAACTGGGTACTTATTGAGCCAAGTATATCGATATTCTACATAGACGTCAAGTAAATAGTCAATTAGCCAGAGGTTTCTGGCAGAAGTATCACCACCAGCAATTTGCCGCATCAGGTTCCAGCACAGCATATCAACTCCTAATATCCCACCTCTCACCATCTCTCTAAAAAACAATACAATAATAAAAATCCAAAAGTAATTCAGCTTTGTACAAAACCAGACCTGATGATCCACACTAGTTGATTTCTAGTGACATCGGTAAGTTTGTGATATTTTTCGAGGGTGATGATGGAAAGGGAATCCACGACCACTACTAAATTATCTCTGCTAAGAAGAGTGAGGTCTCGGTAGCTCTGAAAATACACAGAATTAAAATTATTTCAACAAAAAAATTTCGTCTGTTGAATTATTATTACTTTGGATGCGGATTCTTTTTCGAGTAGGATACTTCCAAGGAGACCTAGGCAAATGTCATCATGAACAGACTTATCACGACACGCTGCAGTATGTAAGGAGTCATGGATCTCCTTCTCAGAAGCATTGCTACCTCCGAGACGTGAAAGAGATGTACGAGCTCTTTCGAATTTCTAAAAAAAAAACAATAAAAAATTTATTAAAATTTATTTCTACTTTCCTACAATTTGAAAGAATACAATTTCAGTCATACAACAATCAAATTTTAACTTTTTCCAATCAACCAATAAGAATGAAGAAGAGAAGAGGAGGGCCGTCCAATCAAAATCATCTCTTCTTAAAATTTCATTTTCATGCTTAAAATTTTAATTTGGACTTAAATAATTCAAGTCCTCATCATTACAAAAACATTCATTGGTTGAAAAGGACGCACACCCCTTAACTTGGTTTATTACACATTTACAACAGGGCAATTCTTTCAGGGTCAAAAGTCATTAAGTTTTGAAAAAATTTTCATAGATCATAAACAAAAAGAATATGTTTCTAATAATAATATTAATCTTATTGAGATAATCTTCATCCTTTACAACATGTTTCATCCAATCCAAATAATAACAAAAGAGAATTTAAGATCAAGTTCTTCCGGTGGTATGGTATTGGCATTTGGCATGGTATGGTGGGACTTTGACTTGGTTTGCTTGCTATTACAAAACACGAAGCTAACATCATCAATGAGGTGAGTTTGAGCAGAAGCAAATTATCATTAACAAATCCTAACAACACCCTCCTTCATTCTTCTTTAACCCTTCCTACTTTTTATAATTATCGCTTAGGAGTCACTCTGACTCTAGTCTTAAACAAACCTTTGATCATCATATCATCAGAATTTACTTAGATTTTCATTTTCATTTTCAGCATCTTTCTCAATTTTTTAAAAAGTATACTCCATTAATTAAAAATTAATTACATTATGATTTTATGTAAAAAGAGGTTGGATAATTATAATTTTATAAATTAAAATAAATAAATAAAACACGAGTAAAATTTTATTTTATTTTCAACAATGTAAACCAAAAAGCCAACAATGCATGGTCCTGCCTATGTTTCTCCGAATTTATTCAATTTAATGGTCCGTCCGTTCCGTTCACTCTGGGCTCCTCACGCACCACACCACCACCACAACCAATGAAAATTAATTTTTATAACTTTATTTATTGTTCTAATATCCAATAATGTGTCAATTTCATAGTCTTGGATTTAACTTTAATAAAATTGACTTTAAGTTTAAGAATCTTGACACATTTCGTATGACTACTCCTCATCGTCCCTCGTCTTAATTTCCACTTTGCAGAAAGAAGAACCGAGATGAAGGAAGAAGATGAAGAAGAAGGAAGGATTGTTGTAAACTCTTTAGGTCGGGTTTACTACAGAAAGGAATTAAAAGTGCGCAAATGTTGTTCGTAGTAGTGACATAAACGCAGTGTTACCGAATTAACGTTCATAGTTATCCATTAAAATTAAATGCATTGGGTCTCTCACTCAGTGTATATCCTTCATAATTAAATTAATAAACATGTTTCAATAATAATAGCATTTGATTATTAATTGAAATCTGATAAAACAATTAAATTGTAACTGGTAATTGAATGACATAAACAAAAATTAACTCATTAAGTTTTGATTTCAGAAAAAAATTTCATAGACAAAAAAGTTAAGAAAGAAAACATTATAAGGCCTAGGTTAATAGGTTTTTTTTTAGAAAAAATCCTTTCGTTTTTACAACATTTTAATTTAAAAAAAACTATAAAAGATCAAAATATTAAATCAAAAGAAAAAATTAAAGAAACATGATGTATCTAATATTTTTAAATAAAACGTTAACATTTTTAATCTTTACCTATAAAAAGTAAGGATTGCTTTATGAGGATAATTTAAATTTTAGGAACAAAACTTTGATTTTTTACATTTTTTAAAAGTGATAATTAATGGTACTTTTTATGAATTACACGCATTAATAACTTAAACGTGTATGATAATAATTTTTTTGTATTTTTTCATACACTGGTTTTTGCTGGGTGAGAATTTGTCTTGAGACAATTGAAAAGTACGTAATTTTACTTTTCGTATGTAGTTGAGCCTATAGTCGAATGTATGAGTATAGGATTTTAGAGAGTTATAGGGTTGGCGGTGCTGAATTTATACGTGAGTATAAAATTCCGTTTGAATCCGTAAAAATGAGTGAGTAAACCTCGTCTCATATAAAGTTTGGGGGTTTGAATGATTAGGGAGGTTATTCTTTCTCTTACGGGGAACAACAACACGAGGATTCCTTTCTTTTTGTTTACGAATGGTATATTCTTAACATTGAAATCATCATAAAAATCCAAATAACTCCTGAAAAAATTAAATATTTACAAAAATAAAAATATGAGAGTACGTACCTCTTCTAACTCGTCCCTATAGTCTACTTGTGATTGATGAAAAAGTTTATTATGAAACGATTTTTCCGTCTGCATGACTTAATAATTTTATGTCATGTCTCACACAACCATTCACTTCCCTTTTCAAGTTTCAACTGAAAGGAATGAAAAACTTTTGGACTCGCTCACTCTCTACTTATTTCCGCTCCTCTTTTCCACCCACTTTTATACGCAATTACCCCCTCCTCCTCATCAGGGGCTTTCCTTCCAAAATTTCAAAAATTCATAAACTTAACTTTTTTGTTTTTCATTTTAGTATTTATTTCTGGAGAAAAATTAATTTAGATTAACCACTTTCTTCTAATTAGTGAATACACTGACTTTCATCCAAACGAACCATTATTATGGAGGAGGGTGATGCAGGAACTTTGGGAGGACTTAAGGAACCATTGGATCTTCTTTTGGCAAGCTTAGATGAACGTGTCATTGTTAAAATGAAAAATGATCGAGAATTGAGAGGACGATTACATGTAAGAACATGTTTTTATTTGAATTTGAAAAAATTTAATACATTTTTTATTAACACACGCTTGACATTAAGTTGAATACACACGCCTGTTCTGAGGGTGTAACCTGTCTGTATGCAATGAATTAATCATTCGTTTCTTTTTGTTAATTGCAGGGCTATGATCAACATCTTAATCTCGTTCTTGGAGAAGTTGAAGAGACTATTACAATTGTTGAAATTGACGATGAGACTTACGAAGAAATTTATAAGACTACACGTCGCAAGATTCCATTACTTTATGTACGAGGTGATGGTGTCACTCTGATCTCACCCCCTTCCAGAGCTCCGGATGACGAATAAGAATAAGTGATTACTATAATTTACAAGTCAACTTGTGATTCGTGTTTTCTACGTAATATTCGTAAATAAAATAATAATACAATAATTTCAATTAGATTTCATAATTAGCAGCCGAGACCAGAAGAAACTTAGATTTTATTCACAAGGAATGAAAAAGAAAGAGATTGTTTATTATGATTATTTTATTCTTCACCCTTTCCTTTCTTTTGTTGTTTCTTCACCTGCTGGATCTCAATTGGTGCCTCCTTTACGAAAGGAATAAACGTCTTGTATTTTTCTGGCATAAACGGCTGAAGTGCTGCAGGAACGTTAATTCCTGTTTCCGTTTGATGCACCTATACAAAAAATTAATAATACTCCAAATACATTAATAATTTAAAATTATTCTTATTCTTACTTCAAGAATTCCACAAATACATCTCGTTGTAGCGCACATTGTGGCATTTAACATATGGACATAACTGGCTGTCCCACCAGATTTACTTTGGCCGTAACGAATTTTTAGTCTACGACTCTAAAAAACAAGATATGGTTAATATGACAAATTTGGCCTAGATCTGAGTTATACTTGATAATCCAAACAATTGGAAGCAGATACAAGTTCCCTAAATGCTTGTGAGCTGGGAAACCAAGCTTCAATATCCCACTTCTTAGCAGCAGCATTATTGAGGGCTCCAGAAACAATACACACAACTCGATAAGGTAATTCAAGTGCTTGACAAAATTTTTCAGCATTTCCAACCATCTCATCCAGCATTTCCCACGAGGCATTATCATGAGGTGAAGTTATACAAAATTGTTCAACCTGAAAAAACACGTTTAGTATTATGTGGGTGGAATATTTAGATTTTCAATTTTACCTTATCAAACTGATGAACACGAAAAATACCTCGGGTGTCACGTCCGTGAGCACCTACTTCTTGACGGAAACAAGATGAAATCCCAGCATATTTCAATGGAAGTGTGCCTTCAGGGATCCATTCGTCACGATGAAATGCTGCTATAGGCTGCTCTGAAGTTGCTATTAAGTATTTTTCATCGTCTTCACCGCCTTTTCCAACAACCTTAATAAAAATATACACATGTGAAAAACTCAATCAATATTTAAGAAAACTACTAATAATACCTTATAAAGTTCTTCATCAAATTGTGACAATTGAGCTACCTCTTGCATAACTTCCTTTTTCATAAAATAAGGTGTGTAAAGAGGCACGTAATTTTTATCTCCTAAAACTCGCAAAGATAACTGCACCAAAGCTTGTTGAAGATACACAGCTGGTCCTGTCAAGTAATAACCTCTTGCACCAGCAGTCACAGCTCCTCTTTCTAATTCTGCCCCATTAATCATCTGAAATAGCAAAAATAGTAATGTCTCGCAACGCAATAGTTAGTTTTACTACCAAACATTATTGAGTATCTTACAGCAATCAGATCAACATGAGAATATTTTTTCTTCATTTCAACATCACCCCATGTTCTTTCTACTCGATTGTTATCTTCGTTGTCATCAACAGGAACGGAAGGGTGTAATATATTCCCGACTTCTCGAAGAGCTTCATTCCTCACCTTTTCTGTTTCATCGAGCGCTTTTGCATTTTCTTCCATTGCCACATCCAATTTACTTTTTAGTGTCTTCAATTGACCTAATGTCAGTGGCACAAGCACATCTGCGTATAGCTAAAGAGAAAATGAGAGCAATTATATGAAATGTTTTAAAATGATTATAAAAACACAAGTACCTGGTCTAAAGGAATTTCGTCCTTAAGTTCAGTTTCTCCAATTTCTTGCTTTTTCTTCATTCTTTCGCCAATAGCTTTAGATGTTAAATTTTTGCTTCTGTTTAATGCATCTGCTTGAAATCGAAGTTTTCTCCATTTATCATCTTCTTCAATAACTTTTTCAACGAGAAGCACATTCTTAAATCTGTCTTTTTGGTTCTTTCGCATCTTATCAGCATTTCCACCCTTATCGTCTCGAAATAAGTCCAAGTCCAAAACCATTGTATTGAGCTTTTAGAAGATCTAACGACAACGGATAAATAATTCTTTAGTAAATCAAGGCTTATTCGTGCCACAGTCAAACAACGAAACGAGATCCAGTCGAAGGATGCGGGAAATAAATTATCTGAAAGTAAAGGTAAAAAGAACACTGCACTTTTTCAAGTAAATTAATGTCACTCATCAACCAGATGCAAATGATTAACAATTACCTTTTACAAGTTTAACGGCAGCCACAGTCTTCTCTTCTAAAAAGCCTTTTATTGGAATGAAAATAAATGAATGAATGATGTAAGAAATTGATGCCGCTGCAGCTGTTCTGCTTGCTTTATCGACAATCTGACACTCGCCTGAGTTTGAATATTAGTTTCCGCCATTTCTCAAATTTTGCCCATCTGTTATTTGTTACGTGTTTAAAATTTTCATAAAAGAAAGTAAAGCGGATGAAAAATTCTTGTGGGTGAGTAATGGATAAAACTGGCGTAATTTTTGTCAAAAACAAAAAATAATTTAAATTGGTGGTGATAACTTCATTTTTAAAAGCGTTTTCTTCCTTTTTATTTTCAATTTTAAAACAATTGGACCTCCTGCCTACATCCTCCTGAAAACTCAAAATTCAAAAATTGAATAATAATACTTTTAAAGATTATATTTATATATTTGTTAAAGCTCGGGAAAATGAAATCCAATAAAAATCAAGAATAGTTTATTTTATCTAAGCAAGTTTAAACATGACAAATAGCTTTAAACCTTATTTGTTTCTTATTAATTTGCTACTTTACCTTATATTAATTGATTTCAAGCTTTAAAATGGTCTACACTTTTTTTTATAAAATCATGCAGTCGTATTTTTGTAAAATTGCTATTCAAACAAATTAAATTGTTGAGTTTGCTTGAGTAAAATTCGGGCAAAAATAAATTTTGGCGAGACGAGACCACGCCACATTTAGGCATTTTCCTCCCACAGTAAGTTTATTCTTTTAGCAGCGCCCACATATTGAAACGATGCTGGACACGAATGAGAACAACACAGTGACCATCACCATACCGTGAACTCAGCATTTTTAAAAACTAAAATCAGCAAGATTGAGAATTCACTAATTCAGCGGATTTATCACAATCAAAACAGCACTCATTCATTCACCTAAGCTATTTTAAAGGTGCTTGTTCGATAGTTGAATTCAATTATTTTAATTGTTTTTCGCCTTTAGGTCAAGTCGTATCTTGAAATGGTAGAAGCTAACGACGTTGAGATGAAGCCGGCTGAAGAAGTTTCAGCTGCATCAACACCTGATGCAGAAGTTAAAAAAGATCCGGATTTGCTAACAGTTGAAGGTAAAATGAATTATAACTAATATAGGTACAAAATATGATCATGAATCATTGACGATGTTGTGTTTTGAAGACATTCGTGAGCAAGTGAAGCAACTTGAGAAAGCAGTGTATGGAAAGGACCATCGTTACGCTTTTCGTGTGCTTCGATGTTTGGGTAACACGAGACGGAAGTTAAATACCAATGTGCTCCGTAGACTCGTCCAAGGATACTATACTCACTCTGCCAAAGAACGATCAGCACTTGAAGCTTTTATTATCGATGATGTAAGCAGAATTCAGTTTGTTTATTCTATTTTCAATTTATTGTTTCATGCAGGAAATGGAAGTCGAAAATGATTCAAAGCCCGTACCAAGTCCAAAGCTTCGTCCTGCTCGATCAGAGAAGCCATTGATTCCAGAAGTTGACTCTTATCTTCATCTTCTTGTGCTTCTTCGATTAATAGATTGCGGAAAAGCAACGGAAGCTCGTGAATGTTCTGGTGTGACCCAATTATTAATTTATCAGCAGGATTTATAAATTTTCTTGTTTTGTTACAGATTTGCTTTTGAACAAATTGAAGGCATACAATCGAAGATCATTGGATCTTGTTGCTGCACGTTGCTATTTTTACTACGCTAGAGCATACGAACTAGATGGTAAACTGGATCAAATTCGAACAACTCTTTATGCTCGATTGAGGACTGCCACTCTCCGAAATGACTGCGAGGGTCAAGCTGTTCTTATCAATTGTCTCTTGCGAAATTATTTGCATTACAATCTGTATGATCAAGTGAGTAATAGTAAGAGTTTTTATAAACGTTATCATTATTTATATTTTGCAATAATTTAGGCAGATAAACTTGTGTCAAAGAGTACGTATCCAGATACTGCCAGCAACAATGAATGGGCAAGATACCTCTACTACTTGGGTCGCATCAAGGCGGTGCAATTGAATTACTCTGCGGCTCATACCCATTTGGTACAGGCTTTAAGAAAAGCTCCACAACATGCTGCTATTGGATTCAAGCAAACTGTTCAGAAGCTCACAGTAACTGTTGAACTGCTCTTGGGAGACATTCCGGAGAGATCAATTTTCTACCAAACGACACTTAAACGCTCATTGGCTCCTTATTTTCAACTCACACAAGGTGAGTAAACGACATACGAATCTATAAAACAAAATTGAAATATTAATTATTTTTTTGGTTTATTTTTAGCTGTGCGTTTGGGTAATCTTCAAATGTTTCTAAAAGTTGTTGAACAATTTCATTCACAGTTTCAAATCGATCGAACTTACATTTTGATTCAAAGACTCCGTCACAATGTTATCAAAACTGGTCTCCGAGCAATCAGTTCGAGTTATTCTAAAATATCTTTGGCAGATGCTGCAAAGAAACTTGCTTTGGATGCTCCTGAAGATGCAGAGTTCATCGTTGCAAAAGTAACTCATTTTAACATCATGGATGCATCATATGCAACTTAATTCATCTAACTTCATTTTTAGGCTATTCGTGATGGTGTAATTGAAGCAACGATTGATCATGAGAAACAATTCGTAGCATCTAAAGAACGAACGGATGTTTATTGTACACAAGAGCCTCAATTAGCCTTTCATCAACGTATTGCTTTTTGTTTGAATATTCACAATCAAAGTGTAAAAGCAATGCGTTTCCCACCTAAAAGTTACAATAAAGATTTGGAATCCGCTGAAGAACGTAGAGAACGCGAGCAACAGGATTTGGAACTTGCAAAAGAAATGGCAGAAGATGACGATGATTACGTCTAATAATTCAACTTCCCAGTTTTTCTAAAATCTCGTAAGTTAAATTATACAAAATTAAGTTTACAAAATTGGGAGGAGGGAATGAAGTAAGAAATATTGTCCTTCATTAAAAAGGGTTGAATAAAAAACTTCATACTTTACGCGATTAAATTTATTAATTATTACTTTTTGGATTTGAATAGGATTATTTCCCTGCTAAACAACCTAAGAATGTATTTTTCAGCAGGAAAAATTTCTAGGCTAAAATTTTTTTTAGTAGACAACTCACTCATTATATTCCATTTACGCGTAATTGTTTAAGATTAATGCAAGTTCATTTTTTTGATAATCATCTCAGTAGTAATTCAAATGACGAGTATAGAGTAAACGCGTCACAGTTGTTCAGTCTCTCAACAACATTTAGACTGTTGGGTATGAGGGTTAGAGCCAGGTCGTCTATCAATGTTGACTCTGTCAGGATACTCTGCTGGATCACGTCCGGGTGTTTTATTAAGGATGGCTTCGGCTAATTCATGAAATGCCCGTTCGATATTGATGTTGTTCTTAGCAGAAGTTTCCAAGAAATTAATTCCATGCTCCATAGCAATTGTTTCTCCACGTTCTTTTGGTACAACTCGACTTTCATCCATGTCACATTTATTTCCTAGGATCATCTTCTCAACGTCTTCGTTAGCATGTTCATTGATATTTCGAAGCCACTTTGCAATATTTTCAAATGACTTTTGATTTGTTATGTCGTAAACTAACATGATACCCATGGCCCCGCGATAGTAGCTGGTAGTAATTGTGTGGAAACGTTCTTGGCCTATTAGAGACAAAAATCAATACATTTTCTAATTAATTTTATATCAATTATTTTTTTTATACCAGCTGTATCCCAGATCTGAAGCTTAATTTTTTTCCCACGCAATTCAATTGTCTTGATCTTAAAATCAATACCAATTGTGGAGATAAAGGTAGTGTTGAACGCATCATCTGAGAATCGGAAGAGGATGCAAGTTTTTCCTGAGAAAAAAAAACATATTTAAGAAATAAGAAATTCATTTGACCAATGAACTATTGGAGTAATTTTAAATATTTGGTTAAAAACCAGTGTCCGAGGGGGTCCTCCTACGTCCTAACCATGTCAGCTTTTGAGGCCTTAGGACATTGGTTTTTTCAGTTAAAAAACCAATGTCCTAGGGCCTTGGTTTTTTAACTGAAAAAACCAATGTCCTAAGGCCTCTAAAAGCTGACATCGTAAGGAGGATTTCGGACACTGGTTTTTAACCTATTTTAAAAAACACACTGGACACTTTATTGTTCACTTACCGACACCGGAATCTCCAATTAGAAGCAATTTGAACAACAGATCATACGTCTTTTTGGCCATGGCTGAAGACTTGACTTGATTGAATTATAAACTGTAAACTTTAAATTAACAAAATTATTATTAATCAATTAATTCCCTTCTTTTGTCAAAAGTTTATTTTTTTGACAGAGGAAAAGAAGCCGTTATTTTAAATTAAAGGAATCATATAAACAATAACAATAGAACCGATTTGTTATTATTTCGGTTGCTGGGGTTAAAATAAATCAAATGCATTTTTTTTTATTCAAAATCTAAGAAATGGGTATTTCAAAAAAATTATACTCAATTGTGAATAATTTGTGAATAACGAAATGTATCTTACTGAAAATTAGCAATATGATACCCAGTAGTAGTCCGAGAGATGCTTCAGTCGCTTTTTCATCAGTTCCTTTTTAGTAAATTGTGCGTTGAAAATTAAAACAAGGATTTAAAATCAGAACTTCTTAAAACCACACTAAAAAAATGATCCAATGATTAATTTTAAACTCTGCGGCAGGAAACAAAGGAAAGAAAGTGAAATTTTTATTGAACTTTAGAAAAAAAAGACGACGAATCACTTCCACTTTCAGTTTGGTTTTTGTGAAGTGAGCAGGGGATGGATGAGAAGTTGGCGGATTGTACTTTTCTGTATTTTGATGATGGACAAATTCAACTTTTCACTTGGACTCATGAGTTCACTCACTTTACTGTGTGACTCTAACTGTGTCTAACTGTGTGAGTCACAGTTTAATTTGACAGTAACCCCACAACTTTTGTTATTCATCAAATCAAACTAATAAATCTGATAAAGAAAGAAGAAGAAGGGTGAGGGAGTTAGGAAAAAAATTTTGTTTTGTTTATTTCTCCATCATATCATCATCGTACTGTATCGTGTTGTGCGTGTCTTGTGCGTTGACTGCTTATCATCTAAAAAAAGGACTTGGAAGATAAAAACTGTAAGTCTTCAAGTGTCTTTCTTTTCTTATTTATGTTAAGGTCATCATGACTAATTTAATTATCTATCACTTTCGTTTGAATTGAATTAGACGCATGTCGATTGTTTTTATGTGTCCTGTTTTGTTCCTAGTAGTATGCCAGAAGTCAGATGACCAACCGGTATTTTGCTTCCGAATCTAATCTAATTGAATATTTCAATTTATAATATTCAAGTCAAGTATAAACGATGGCTCAACATTCACCATCGTTGGAAGAAGATAATCAGGTATAAAGTTATTTACTGTTTTTTTTATTTTTAATAAGTAATTTTTGTTTTAGTTAATGACAAGTTCATACCATGAGATTACTGATACTGAAGAAAACTCGTCAATTAAATCCTTTGCTGATTCTACACCTTCCCTGGAACAACTCGACGTCAAGGCAAGAAAGCTATTCGACAAAGCTCGTCACTGGGTTGGTGATTTAAGTTTAGAAGGGATCGTTACTCAAGAAGGACAGCAAGTCAGTTTTGTAGCCGAAGATATTGGAAACAAAATCAAATTAGCCAGTCCCACTCAAGGTGTTAATAAAACTCCGAAACATTTACGAAAAGAAGACAGCGATAGTATTACTACGTCTACTTTTTCCGATGATCTTAATGTTGTCATAAATGAAGTAGAATTAGAAGCAAAAAAATTAGCGTCTTCTGTTGATGTACTTACGGAAAATTTAACTGGAATCCTACATTCGGTATTTTATTCATTTAATATCAATCGTTTTAATATTTATTTGTTCGTATTTTCTTCCAGCTATCTTCAATGACAGTAGATTGTACATTCGTTGCAAGTGACTCTGTTACTCAATTGTGTGATACGGCTGATGCTTCTATTAAAGTCATGTACCAAGTAATGGCTAAATCTGAAGAATTAAACAGAGCTGTTCAACCTATTTACCTCGTTCATCAGCAAATGTTAGTAATTTCTTAAATATTAATTTAAATTAATATTTAAAGTTATTATTTGTATTGTAGAAAAGAAACCAAAAGACTACTCGACAAAGTTGAAGCAGAGATGAATTAATGCATAAAATTAACTCAGTCCAATTCAACCCACATCGTTTATTTATAATTATTTCATCAAATCAAATTATATTTTTTTGTAATGTGATAAGAAAATTGAATATTTATCCTGAACTTTACTACACGCAAGGTTACGCATAACTTCTTTTCAAAAAATCTTGTATCGAACACTTTGGAGATCCGAAAGGAGTTACCGACTTATGCATGTCAATTATAATAATGGAATTAAAATTTTTAATTTCTTTAAAAAACTAAAAACTTCTTTCCTTTACGTTTCAATGACAAGCATTAATGTATTTCTGGCTCCATACCCCTCCGATATTGTGAAATATTTTTAATTGAATTTTGTAGGGAGCAACCATCTTTACTACTGCTATGCTTGTAAATTGAAATGGACAAGTATTCTTTGACTTGACTTGACTGAAAAGGCGTAACTCCCGAAACGATATGACACTTTTTTTCTGACTAATTCGACTAAATATAATTCAAAATAAAAACTTTATAAAGTGATTATAGAAAATTCTGTCCTGATGGCGATTTAGATAAAACTCTTATGAAAATATTACATATAATATTTTAATGAACGGGATACGAAATGTAAAATGTGCAATTCATTTTATATCAAAAGCATGGAAATGTCGACCCTTTGACTGCAATTGTGACAAAATAAAATCTTTACAAAAGAATTTTAAGAAAGTATCTCATGTTAAAAAGCTAGATAATATTCTTTTGAAAATATTTATATAACATTTTCATGTATCCGATACGGAATATAATTATTCCATTAAAAATTTAAAAAACATCTTGGGGGTTGGGATTTTAAGTTTGGTGGGTCTGATGGTGGATACTGGATGTTAACACTAAAACTAATATTTCTCGAAAACTACATTGTCGATATTGGTATCAAGTAAGGAATGCTTCAAAATATAAGATATGTCACTTGACTCTGCACAGCGGATGTTTATATCCAAAAAATCATCCTTGTATTTTGAAAATGTAATAGATGTCAATATTAAAAAACTAATATTTCTCAAAAACTACACTGTCGATTTTTATAATTCTGGTGTCAAATAATTCAGTAATGAATGTTTAAAAAATTTTTAAACATTCTTTACTGACATATCAAATATATATGTCAAGTGACATATCTTATAATAAGATATGTCACTTGACTGCGAACCCCGTAACTGTTTGTATTTAAAACTCATCCATATATTTTCGAAAATGTAATGGATATCAATATTAAAAATAATATTTCTCATAAACTACACTGTCGATTTTTATCATTCTTTTCTGAATAATTTGATACCAGAATTATAAAAATTCAACGTGTGTCCCTTTTGAAAAATATTAATATTTGTTTCGCCTAGCCATTTCAAAAAAAGTATGTCCCTGAAATGTCCCTACGAGGGTAAAATTGACGGTCGACCTAAGAAACAAAAATCGAAAACGAACACAAGAAAAGATGGCGTACACTCAGTACCCACCCTACCCACCAACGAAAAAATCAATATTTCAAATTAATGTACTTCAAGTTAAGTTAAGTTAATCCCAAGAAAACACTAGCTGTTCAGCACCTCATCATGATGTATTTTCTGTACAAAAAGCAGCTATTGAATCTTATTTGCGTTTAAATGACATTTGGGAAGATTAGAACCGTGTCAATTAACATCGTATACAAAGAATACGAAAGACTTTTCAATAATATTTGCTTGAAGAAGATTGAAAAAATTTAAAATAAAAGGAAGTACTCAACAATTAAGTTACCAAATAATAATTACAGAAATTTATTATACACGCTTTAACTAATTCTTATTTTCGATGTCGTAAATTATACCAAAAGAGTTTGAGCAAATTGATTACATGTTAAACTACAATTCGATTTGATACAAAAGTTCAACTTAGCAATAATTAAAGTGAAAGTGAAATAACCTAGAAATTAGGAAACTCTCGTATAAATAAATAAATGAATTTGGAATTTTATAATATACTAAGGAAATCTGAAATTCTTTTTAATATATATTAATACAAAATGGACGCAATATCAATTCCTCTTTACACAAAAAGAAAGAGTATATGGTAGGCTTATGCAAAAAGAAATATGTCAAACTGTTCCATTAACGCCAAAATTTTCTCGCCAATTACCTTTGCTATTTCCAAAGTCCCGTAATACAAGATTAGATCCTGTTTCAACTGCTTTACCCACTTCTTTGCGTTTTCAACATCCCCTTGTTTCAGATAACACGCGATTAAATTGAAATCCGTGTCAACGGAAAGTTTACCCAGTACAGAATTTTGAGTTATCTTGTAAAGCTGTAGGAACAAATCGATGCTTTTTTCGAAATTCTGTCGTGTTGGAGCAAAGTAGTACAAAGCCAATTGTTGAAGAGGATCTACTAGACTAGGATTCAATTGCAAATTCTTCGGCTTCACGTTGCGCAATTCTTTGATAAGATTATTCAATTTCACAGCGCCACCCCGGTGACACTCATCCACCTCTTTCGGAGTTTTTCGAAGAATTTGTTGTAGCAGCTTAGTTCTACGTGCTCCTTCCTGTGAGCTATCCCGATCAAGTTGACACAGACTACAGTCGCAACGAAATCCGTACTGCTCCATGATCTCCTCTCGATTTTTCAAGCAATCAGACGGAGATATGTATGAAATGAGTATTTCTTCCCCACTTTTGATTTTTTTAAACGCCCTCACGAACACCATGTCTCCATAAGTATGCCATATACAATTGCAATCCCAGCAGCTGTGATTAATGTACGATGGCAAAATCCAAAGTCCACTTGACTTGTTTTTTCCAATAAAACCAGAATCCAAACCAGAATAGATCGATTTCCTATTCATCAGGTTTCCACCAAAAGAATTGTATTTACAAATAGCAGTAATTCTTTTTATATCCAATTCTAGCGTGGCGTCGTCTTCTTCGGTCCCATTAAATGTAGGGGAGTCTGGACCTGCAAACAACGGATACAATTCACGTGCAAGACGCGGTTCCATCTTGACCCTCTGAACGACAGTTTTCACTAACATTTGCTGCTCAGCGTTATTTATTGAGTTGTTTTCAAAGTTAAAATTGAGCTCAATCTTGTCAGTCTCTGGAAATATGACGGCAAATGCCTTACTGACGATTATGAGTTCACCAGCTCGAACATCACGCGTTGCGACAAGTCCTCGTCCTTTTCCAGCAATGAGTTGAACAGTCACTGGGCCAGTAAAATCCGCTACATCTTCATGATACGTATTATCGGCTGCATTGAATAATTTGAATTCGTCGTATTCGGCAGCTGTTTGTTGCTTGTGTTGGGATACTACAGATTCCATTAAAGTGGCGAACGTTTTCTCGTGCAAATAAGGTTCCAGCGTTTGTTTGGCTTCCTGGAAACGTTGCAATCCACATAAAGCTTTTGCCTTTCGGAAAATCCCCTTCATATGAGATGGTTCCATCTCCGATAGTCTCTCCAAATCTTCCAAGGCAGTATGGAAGCACCTAATACTGATATACGCTGCGGCTCTGTTTGACAATAAGTCTTTGAGTAGGCCATCACCCACATCGTTGAGCTTGAGTGCATCAGAGTAACATTGAATGGCCAATTCGAAGCGTTTGTTCACAAAGTTAAGATTTCCTTCATTTTTCCATTCGGTTACAGTCTGAGGTGGCTTCTTCACCAAATGTTTCCATTCTTGTGGAATTTCTCCATTCCATTTGATGTTAGGAAAAGATTCCATGAAAACTAACTCAGATATGAACACGATATCGGATGGATTGTCAGACCGGATAGCATATCCACCATCAGCAGTAGACTTGAACCACGGATTCATGATTGCTAAAATTTGTCCCACTGGTAGTTCCTGGCACAAAGATTGAGGGTCGTTATGTTTAGAGACCGAAAAATTGTAGAGAGAAAGCCCAACAGCTTCACGACCAAGTGGATCCTCGATAACTGTTGAAATTGCAGACATTTTGATCGGCGGAGCGAGTGTGCGGCAGAGTAAATATTTTCCTTCCATGACCTTATCAACATTTCTGAGCAAATCGGGAATTTGAACTCGATTCTTTGGAATCAGCTCAATATTCGCTGCTCCCTTTGGTTTGATAACATTTGAAACAGAATTGTGTATTTGGTATGGATGATTCTGAATGATTTGTTGATGTATCAACATTTTCTTGTAGTTGTCAATTAGAAATGACTTATTAGTGTATCGACCTAACATCATAGGGTTACTTGGAACACCAGCCCTCACTCTGTTCAAAGACTCTAAGAACTGATTCATTGTGTCCATTCTGAAGCTGCTTTCTGGAAATTCCACATACCAAGCCCAAGTTAATCAAATTTGATCTAATTTAATCAATTACATTTAGTTTGGTCCTTACTTTCTTTATGCAGTTGCAAGGTGAAGGTAGGAGTTGTTACAAACGAAATTAAGACGAATAAGTTATTACCCAGATAGACATGAAAAGTTGGGTAATTATTGGGAAATGGTAAAATAGTCGGGGAATTGATTTTCCATATTTTAAGTTGGAAATTATAGTTGGGAGTTAT
>JAQGCN010000059.1:0-54663 GCA_034699725.1 Friesea truncata | reverse complement strand
GTTTAAAAATATTGTCAACTCAGAAAAAAAAAATTCAGAAAACCCCGCCTCCCCACCTCCCACTAGCAAGCCGGATAGTAACAATAGACAAGTTGAACGTTGATCTCTAGTTTGCTTTATATGCCGCTCAAACAAAAGGAAGCCACAAATATTGTCAACTCAATATTTTAGGTCGGTACAGACAAGACGGAATGAAGTATTTTTAGCTTGGCAAAGTGTTTTATTTATAGGTTCCGGCCGGTAATAAATGCATCTTTGACTTCGGAAGAGTAAATGTTATAAAATTACACCACACCACAATAAAACAGTGTTTCTTTTTAAAACGAAAAAGTTAACAAAATTACAAAAATCCCATGAACTATTGCAATATTCTTGTCCGAGGGCATGCATATCATATAGTTCCTTAACTTGCCAAAGAATGGTCGAAATAATCGACTAAAAACCTAAAATTGTTCATCACCCGTCGAGATACCTGTCCTCGGACAGTCTGTTCAGTATCGGAGAATATTCATTTATCAAGTTGTAGCATACTGAAAACTTGATAAAGTATTAGAATAGTATGTGATAAACTTGAAGAAGGCTGAAGTTTGGATTAATAATCCTCCAGTTGAAGTAAATTACAAGGGACTGACTCTGACATGAAGGGTGAAAGGAATGATAAGTCACTGCCATAGCTCACTCTTCAGCCTTAGCATAATCCAAACAATGGTTAGTATTTTCATTGTCATGTTCTTGAACTGGGTGATTGACCCATCTTGAGTTGACTCTCCAATTACGTAAATTGCATCTTTTGCATCTCATCTTTTATTGTAGAAATGAAATTTTTTTTTCAAATCATCTTTCCTTCTTCCATTTTCTTTCAGAAGCTCCATAAACTACCCACACACACACACACGCGCTATTCATAAAAATCCCCCCTTTGGACTTTTTAAAACTTGGCGTGGGCCGTTATACCACACAGAAGCTATAAATAGCACAAAACGGCTCATCTCAATGATTACAATTAAGAAGTAGGAAGATGATGATAATAGAAACAAAATAAAACGATGGGTAAACACAAAAACTGCCCCACAGCTAGAAAACAATGGAACATGGAAAAAAAATATTCATATTTTGGTTTTAGGCTATTGTTGTTGTTTCTTGTAATGAAATCAAATCCACGCTTTTAAAATGAGTACCCAACTGCAAAAAAAACACCAATTGAAGGATTGTTGCCCTCACCAAATTTTCTCATCTTCTTATCTTTAAGATCTCAAGTTCATGTCTTTAGCAACTACTACCAGGACAGCCAGGCAGGACCGACCGGTGTGACGGATGTTTTTTTTTGCGCTTTGTCGTCGTGATCGGGTTTAAGTGGCAAAAAAGCACGATTTTATTTTTTCTTCAAAGTTTTACAGATTACCGGTGCAAACATAAGAAAAGGAACAATTATTGAAAATATGGTAATAACAAAACTAGAGGCTATTAAGAAATATTCTTCCGAATTTCAATTTGTGCGTGTATTGGGCAGTTTAGTCAATCCTTTGGTTGGTATATAAGGTTCATATTCTATGAATATTAAATAAGTCGGATGTATTTAAAGAATCTTATACCTAAGGAGCTAATACGCCCCTGTATATATCATCCCTCCCTCTTAATAAATTTTCATGATCGTTTACAATCTCATCATCATCTATGCCTAAGATAAATTGATATCTTGGCTATTGGCCTTTTGGCTAATAAACGCATTTGATTTGCATTTGTATCTTGTAGTAGGAAGTTTGTGGTTAGTTAGTTCTTATGATCTTAACTTAACCTGACGACTGACTCTTATACGAGAAGAATTGTTGAAAACGAGTATTCTTGATCCAGAAGAAGAGATCTTCCGCCAAGTAAATGCGGTCAATCACACTGAGGATCTTCCTTAAGTTTTTAACACCGGATACTTCTCATTGGTGGAAATTAAAAGGGTCCTCTTTTCATACATTTAAGAAGTGGATCTCTTATCTCGTCCTCTGATTTATTGTTTTCACCAATTACCCTTATGACATTAAGTTCCATATTAGGAGACAAAGACCATCCTATCGTCCACTCTACTCGTATAAGATATAAGTTTAATACTTAATTCTCATCTGGAAAAATAATATCCAAATGAAACCTTTGCTTTTTCTTTTTGATTAATTTCAAGAATTTTAAGGTATAAATTGTATGGAAGTGATAACATGATTGTGACATCCTCTTCATTTTCACAGAAGTGTCCTACTCACTGACTGGGCCTGGCAGGCCATGGTCACCAATCATCATTTCTTGCGGTTTAAAATTTGCATGAAGGAAAGGCAAATGCCATAAGCCACGAAAAGTGTGCCATTTTTAATATATTTTTTCCTAAAGGTGAAGAGAGCAAAGTATTTGGGAAGTTTAAATGGAAATAAATGCGTTCAGGTGGTTTATGGGAAAGTCCATTAGCACAAATAAAAAACGGATGGAATTAAAGAAAAATCCTGTTATTTTCCTATCCAATTCGACACACTTTTCGTTCTGCTGAGAATTATTATTTTTTTCGTCTTGACCTTTGTCCTAATGTTGTGACATGAAAAGGTTTGATTTCTCCGTAAATGCTTCATAAAATATAATTACAACCCTCAAGAAATAAGAGTTGTAGAACCGATGATACTTTTTATACAATTAAGCAACAATCTGTATTAAAGTTGATTATAACTCGGCATAACATTGTAAAGTAATGTTTTGCAATTAATACATTCTTTGTCTTCTCATTTTTTTTTAATTGGGAAACATATTTCATATTTGTTTAAATTGGAAGTAAAAAATATTTTGTTATTTTGCAATCAATTAAAAGTATATCATTCATCAAATTTCTCTTAAAATATTTTTGAACTCTAAGTTCAAATGTCTTCCGATTATTTTGCAAAAGAAAAATCTATCATCACATTAAAATATGGAAGATTGCAAAATTTAAAACGCATAAAGCAATTTATTTCCTATAAACATATCGATCAAATGGACACGTGCTAATCTTTTGTAAATAAAATGCAAAGTTAGCAAAAACCAAAATTTAAATTATATCCAAGTGTTCTCTGAAATATGCTGAGTGAAACAATACTTTTATATGATATGACACTCTTATAAACCAAATATTTATAACTTGATTCTGATTGGATTGAAAAACAATTTGTCATTTTGTGACCTTCTTATCTTACTGGACTTTCTTTCATTCGTAGCTTATTATTTATTGGTCCAAGATAAAACAATGAGATTAAAGTTTATAATAGAAATCCATTGTTCTTTGCTCTCATTCTTTTAGAATTTGAAAGCAAGAAAATTAAAATGACAAACAGTGACATTATACTTATAACCTTTGGGAAATTTAATGCAAAGCAGATGATGAAAATGAAATCTGAATTGAATTGCATAGGAAGAAGGAAGTTGAGTAAAATTTTTTAAATCCGTTCATAGTTTACTTTATACTAAAGTAAAATAAATCTTGGCGAAAAAATTTTGCATGCCAAAAAATCAAAAAACGGAATCTCGAGTGAAATCATCCAGAACATCAACTAAACTTTCGTTCATAGGATTTTTAAGTTTTAAATCATCTTATAAGAAGAGATTTCTTCTTTTCATTTTTGTTTGTTTTCCTTGTAAAAACTGAAAGTCTTAAAATATACTCTAAATCATGTTTAGCATTTTTAGATGGATTATACTGTCAAAAAGGATTTTGAAGCAATGGTTAAAACTAAAGTAGGATACGTTAGAAATCTTATTTTCATAAAAAATTTTTACATGCAAGGTATGAATAATTTTAAATTACTTAAATTTATGTAGTCTAAGTGTTAATCGTTAAGTTTTTGTTACGGATTGGTTTACACAAAAGCAAGTCAGTCGGGTACCGTTCATTTCATCGAATAGCATGACTAATACCTACCAGTATTTGTAGTATTTAAGACCCTTCAATTATATTTCTTAAAATTTTGAAACATTAATTTAAGTTCTTCAATTCAAGTTTTTATAACCTAACATCAACATGCCACCGTTTACGAGACAAAAACCAAAAACCAGCTCTTGAACTCTAGTACCTCATTAGCCCTTTTTGTGAAAATCAAAGACTGTCATTTCATTGGTAAAAGATGCAAAACTAGTTTATACTATCTTCAATACAGACAAATCAATTCAAATATTATAATAATAAAAGCCTCCTGGTATTATTTTATGAGGAAATAATCAAAATTATAGCAATAAGAATTCTTCAAAGAAGGTGTTTAAAATGAAAAATTTATAATGCATTCTACGTATTCTATATGATCATTTTAACTTTTGAACTTTGAATTGTAATAAACATGCGTAAATGTTTAATGCTATAAAATTTATTACTAAAGATGTTAAGGTTAAGTGTTATGAATCGAATAAATTTTAATTCAACTAACACAACATATTTTTTGCGTAACAGAAGTTAGTGTCTTGTAAAGCAAATTACTATGTTGATGTCATTCGTCAAGTAAATACCGATATTATATTTTAAACAAATTTATAATATTTTTTAATGATTTCAATTTTTCCTGTATTTGTATTATTGTACGTATACATTCTTCTTATTATCATTGTGAATAAATAATTATAAGTATATACTTAAAGTGAAATTTATGAAGTTAACCTTTCGTATACTAAATTTCTTTTTTTTTCCTAAAATGGTAACAATTTTTTATGAATCATTATTAATATTTACATTATTATAATATAATTCTACACATTGACAAATAAATTATTTGTATAGTAAATTAATGCGTTAATGTATTGTATACATTTAAGTAGGCGAAACAAGTAAAGTAATGAATCTCAGTTGATTCACGATGAATAAAACGCATCCCATATACAACGCCTCTTTCATGTAGGCGTCTATATGAGTAAATACGGTAAGTGAGTTTTAAGTTTCTTAAACAAGGGAGCAATTAAAACAACAATCCAAACAAAGAATAGAGTTGAAGTGTCCTTAATTATTGGTTAAGGGAGAAAGGGTTTTAATTAGAAATGATTTTAAGAGGATATTAATATGGGTTTGTGGATTAAGAATAAAAGGCGTTTGCTAAAAAATCAAAATACACAGGAGTCAATCTGGGACATGCCAAACTTCTATTTAACATCAACGGACGTAAAAATTGAATAATTTAGAAACAAGTTCCCATAAAAAGGAAAAAGACGATGGACAACTTTTTCGGTTGAATAAGATTTGTCGTGGGAAGAAAACTAGAAAATTAAGATTTTGGAGAAATATTACACAGAAGAAGAATTGAAGAAGGGAACCTTATATTATTCTTTACTCTAAAAAGAAGAATCCTACTTTTGAAAAGAAGCTCTTCCAGAAGAAAGAATAAGGAACTCTGCTTCGGGCTATTCACCTTTTCTTCCTAATTTTCTGACCCCTAAGATTATTATTATATTCTTGGCTTAAAAACCCGTCTTCCTTTTTTCTTTCCTTTCAACGGCTTTAAAATGTTTATCCGAAGGAAATGGAAGAAGGAAGGGTGGGGCAGCAGCCGCAGCCGGTTCTGTTTCTTAATTTAGGTATTATGCTAAAATAAGGATTTCTTTATGCACTTTTTTAACTCAGACTTCTATATTTTTAAACAAAAACTAAAAAAAAATCACGGTAGAGTTTAAAAAGAGTTTTTAGTTTAGTAGAACTTATAACTAGAAATTTTAGGATATAATACACTAATTGAACAACTGCCAAACCAAGTGAAGGTTAATTTGAATATAACAAGTTGTCATTAATCACGGTCATGTTAAACTTGCATGTGACACCCTTTTGAATGATTCGCATTAAAAGATGATCATCGCTCGAAGGAAGAAGATTGATGATTCCCTACTAACGTACATTGCTATATAAATGATTGACTCCAAAATTTCAATCAAAATGTCATCTGCCGTTAACTGATCCAAAATTTGGTATAGCACAAGAAATATCCAAATCAATGTTCACACTAGCACTCGCTTTTCATATTCATTTTAGTTCATTGAGAATTTGACTGGTCATATAGTGATATTGTTCGCACTTCATAGTTAAAAGATTTACATTTATCAATGTCAAGTACCTCTTAAGGAATAAGGTGGGAAAACGTGTAGATATTGATCTATTATGAACATTAAACTCATAAGATTAAGAAATTAATTCGGAAGAAAAGAAAGCAATAAGGAAATTCTCTATAAAGAATCAAATCATTCGGTCGAAATGGGAGATTAGCAAGCGTGATTTATAGCTTTATCATGAACATGAACTTTAATGAGACTGGTTTAATAGAAGAGACGTGCAAATCAAAATCTCCTCCTATTTTCAAAATTAATTTTACGTTTTAAGTGTCTTTAACCTTAAAGTTTGTAATGTTAAAAAAATTAGCTTCAATTTAGCTTAAGAAAGTTCATGAGAATACATTTTGTAGTTTTATTATACCTGCTTAAGTTCTATTAGATTTAAAATATTTCATTTTAAAATTCTTTGCGTTTTTTTAGTCACTGATGTTCCTGCTGCGCAGGAGACTTCAATGTCACCCTAACAATGGACCATTGTCAATGATCCAATATTTTATATTACTGAATGAAAAGTCCATGTAATGAAGTCCTTTGAATTGTTAACTTTTGATTATTTCTACGGGCGGATTCGACAGCCAACTTGATTATACAAACCAGGAGGATTCACCAGGATGTACATTGTCATCTTAAGAAAACCCGCACGTATCCGACTATTTAACTTTGATATTTCCATTTTTCCTTACACGCAATCTCTGTCATGTCAACCCCCATTTTACACATTTGGACGAATATTCCGATTCGCCCATAATTATTAACGCTAAGGGACAGATTCATTTTTTTATTTCAAATGGAAAGTTGTAAGTTGCGTGTTATACTTTGCATGCAAAATAATCGCTGATCATCCGGAAACTTTGATTTTAATCAAGTCAGAAGAAGGGATGAAGCGTGATTTAATCCGAAGGGACCGTTAATCAATCGTGCATTAATACATTAATACTATAGTCAATATTTATCATCATCTTTTATTCCTCAATCTATTCAAACCGGTAACTTTTAAGCTTGTTAATGATTGGAGGACAGGGCAGGTAAAGCTAAGGAGGAAGATGACTCGACACTCCTGACTCGACTTCTTATGACTAATTCTGATCGTAAGAGACAACGACATGGTCCCGGAGGAATTGTAGAAAAAAAAACATGGCCATCAGTAACTACTAATCGGATTATATAACACGTAAATTAAAAGCTTCACGTCTTTACTTTAAAATTAAAGTTTTGTAAATCCAATTATGAGTTAAATAAAATTAATCTCTTGATATACAGAAGAAAAAGCGTGACTCAGCTTTTAAGAAGATGACGAATGTTACCTGAGAGATCAAACTAATGCTAAAATAATTTCAGGTGTAACTCATGAAGAAGAACTCAATAGGGTACATTCATACAATACCCAAAATAACTTTTAAGTTTCTAATGAATTGAATCTTTAAAATGAGTTGTCATTTTATTGAAAATGTGTGCACGGAATTAATAATGGTTAGCAAACCCATTTGCAAAATAAAAAGTAATGCTAAGGAGTCAATTTGTGGTCGTTGACATGTTCACAGCCTTTTATGAGAACCAGGTTTGTGGTTTCTAATGAAAGCGATTAAAGACGAAATTTTTCTTTAGTAATTACTAGAAATCTTTTTATTAAAAATAAATGCTCAATTAAAAAAAATATTCAGTTTGCTGCATTTAGCTCAACAAGCGCCTATGAGCACGTGTCTAAGTACGAAGTCAATAACCTTATATAACTCAATTTTGCTAATTGTTTTTGCTCATTGAAAAACTATACATTATAATAATCTTCTTCTAACATACAAAAAGTACAACTGTGCTATTTTTACCTGAGAATTATACAATAATTTTTTGCATGCCTAATTTTCTCCATACTAAAAACTACAGTACAACCCCGAAATTAGATCACACGCCCAGTGCGTGACTAAAAACAATAAAGAAAATGGTACCATGTGTGAGAAATTGTCATCAGTATTTAAGTCAGTTGCTTAAGAAATAACAACAACGGATGGATGAAGTTAGAATAATGACGAGATTTTAGAAATTGAAATTGAAAATACAAAACACGAAATCCCTTTACACACCTGATTACCATAATTTAACTAAAGCTTTGACGCTTTGGAAGATAATTTCTTCGATGATTGTACGATTGTTGTAAGTTCTCACAAAATATATAATATTTCATAGATGTATATTTTTTTTTATCTCCAGTTCCTCTAAATTTTGGAAACAAAATAAATGCGTGGGTAGTTAAGAAACTTTACTTCCTTTTTTAACTTTCTTGTGAATTTGTGAATTATATACACATATACTTTTTTTAGTATCAGATTTCAAGATTTTAATCCAGAATTTTCTCAGAATGTCGATTATTAAAACATAAGTTTTAAACGAGCTTTTACTGGATTTATTTTCTCACGGATTAAAAAAAATCTCTTTTAAAAATATAAAAATTTAATGCACTTTTTCTTTTAAAGATTTTTGATAATTATAATGATGGATGCTTTATTTTAGTAATTTGGGAACTAAAATTGGATGATTTATAATCGGGATTATATTCTTAACTTTCAAATGCTATGCCTATGTGTGTATTTAGACTTAATGTCAATCTTGGCCCTTACAATAATTATAATCAGCCACTTGAACCTTTAAAACCTCTCTGCTTCTTCAACCACAGGGTGTTTCCTGTCTAAATTTATTCCCACTGTACTTAAATTTTTATGACTTTTTCTTCACTTTATTCATCATTTTCCAGTGAGAAAATGAAAAGAAGTTCATTATTTATTTGATGGAGCAACATGGACGCTTTTTATACGCTGAATGATTATAATGGGATATTATTTGAAGCAATGAACTTCAACTTACAAGACGCTCATCCACTGTGTTATTAGTTTATGCAAATAACAAAATGAAAGATGACTTGTATTTGCATATTTTTTGCAGATGAAAAGACACCAACCAATAACTAGTAAGTACCCAACAATACTCTTTATGGATACAACAATGGGATGGAAGATATATCTTCAAAGAGTCACCATAATTTTTTTTGTATTCATGGTTTTCTATGCATATTAATCCCAATCTTAAATCCGAAGTCAAGGTTACAAATTACGTCTTTCTCCTGCGCAGAATCATAATAATTTTCTATCAGTAACAACAGATTCATTTATACGTTTCTGTCACAGTTTTTATTTAGGTGTGAATATTCTTAAGAAGCAGGGTTTTAAAATTCTCACGTGACCTTATTCGACCACCATGAAGAAATCGCTCTTAAATCATAAACGAAAAGACAGGGACTTAAAGTTAACCTAATCCAATTCTCCAATGAAACTACACGAAGGGTAACAATGGATTCAAATTCATTGTAAGGAAACCATTCCTCTAAAATTATATAGCCACAGTGGGTCTAAACAAAGATAAAAAGAGAGCAAAACGGCAGTTAAGATGAGATCACTTTCACATAAAAGTTCATCTTCAAAACTTGACCTCAGGTCGAGTCGAAGAAGCCCTGAATTTTATGTATATGAGTATATGAAAAGGAAATCATTAAAAATAAAGTTTTTGCCTAATTTACGCTGTTGTTGTTGAAGTTAGTGATTCATTTATAATACGCATGTAGTAAAAAATTATAAGGAAATAACAGAAATGTCAGGTAGAAAATTAAGGTTTCTAATAATGGATTTTGACTACCATCGTGCTTAACTTTCTCACCAGGCCTAATAAAAATTTGCAAAAAGATTTACATGCCAAAATTAAAGTATTCTTATGCAACAATAGAAAAAATTAAGTATAAGAAATCCCTTCCTATTGTATATTTTTGAAGCAGAGGTCCTGAGCTTGTCTCATAAAAATCACTCCTTAAAAAGCCAAAGGCTAAAATTCTAATTCTAAATATTCATTTGTTCCAGCCCATTTACAAATTTTCAAACCAGAGTTGGCATAATCACGGAACGCTAAACTAAACTGTAATAGTTTACATTTCAAAATTAATTCTGCAATAAAAATTATATTGTTTTCACATATTAATTAAAAGGTTGCTGATTGAACGATAATCATTTAATTTATTAAGAAAAAAAACCTAAATGTGGTTAAAGACTTTTTTTGTACATAAGTTAAATTCGTGTTAGCCCCTGCAGTGCTATAGCTATATGCTCTGTACCAAATCTCAAGAGCTCATCTTAAAGATTTCTCGTTGACCTTGTATTCAAGATGAAATTTTTCATGAAGCTTTTAGAATTGATGTGAATCTTCTTCCAGTATGATCGTAATTACATGAAGTTAAGGAATGCGTATAAGAGACAAGTGTGAATGGTAATGAGATTGATAAGAAAACTTGATTTGATTTTAAAGATCAACAACAAACAACACAACACAACAATCAAAATGAATCTGAGTATAATGATATTACAATAATTGAATTAGGTTATACAACAACTCACCTCGTGACAAATGTGAATTAATTGTAAGGCCATCTTGCCATGCTCCAAAACTTGATCCAAGAAATAGGAAAAATGTAATTAAGCTCTGCATTATAATTAATTAATCTTCTTCAATTTGGCTCCTCAGAATAAATATTTCCGGTATATTTTTAATACTCATCTCCAAGAATTTCTTGTAATTGATAATCTAAAAAATTAAGAAATTCGTGATTAATTGTTGTGGATTGATTGATAATTGTAGTTCATTTGGTCGTAATTCCAGTTTCCCAAGGTTAGGTGTTGTATATAGTGTGTGACTTTAGGGAAAATAGTCAGGATTAAGGAGCGTCTTTTATCTAACAACGTGATGTAATTCACTTCGTGTCTTCAGTTTAAGGAGAATAATAAAACGTAATTAATATCATCCTCAACCAGGTAAAGTTTCTACCCATTTTCATCCAGGCGTAGCCAAGGATTTTATTTTACCTGAGAAAGATGTAAAAATACAACTTGCATGCAGGACGTAAATAATTAAGGATATGTCTTCCTACTTCCATTATTTTATCATTGTAATGTAACAATTACTATAAATTTTAATCCCATACTACGTACATTGTATTTTGCAACTTTAAATGATTTGCAAATGCAATATTTTTTTTATTGTTTCAAGGTTTAAACTTGTATTTAACTTCAATAAAAATTTAAATTCAGTACTTATATATTTTTCCTCAAAATTGTTTTACGTCATTATTTTTAAGAATATCAATTACTTATGTGTATACACCATACGTAATAATCAAGAATATTAATATTACAGGTGAAAATTCTTTTTAAAAAACTATATAGACTGTCTGTTGTCGTAATTAGTATTATATTGTAAAACGGTGCAATAAAAAGTTGGTACAAAATTATACTGACAATATTTCCTTGTATAGAGCTAACTAAATTTAATTTGTTACAATTACTTTACCGATACAAGAAAAAATGAGATCATTTTGATCTAATTTTCATTAATTCTTTTGTGTTTAAAATTATACAATGTGTGAGTACTGAATATAGCTTAATACAAAATTAGTTTTGCACACACTTGTGTAAATTAACTACGAACATGTTATAAGTGTAACTAGTTCAGAGTAAGTTGATCTGATTAAAGAGCCATGCATGCAAAATTAAGGAGTGGTAGAAGAGGTAGCTAAGCAAAGTCTCTAAAAGTTGTTCATGTTCACGTTAGACTCCATGGCGTCGGTAACTTTAAGTAAATTGAGAAGGTTATAGTTTAAATATAAGAATATAATATTTCGTAAGGATTAATATACAAAGAATAAGATAAGATTAAAACGGAGGTTAAGTAAATTCACTTTCAATTACGCAAATGTTTACTTTTGTATTCATAATAATTTGCCATATGGGAATTAATATTGATACATCTGCCTCTTCTATGATAATTAATAAAGAAAAAAAATTAGCGAAAGTGAAGATGGTTATGCCTTGCCTTGCCTGTGGTCCCCAAGGATTTAAAATACTGTTAATTGAAAAGTTGCAAAGTGGCCCACAAAATCAATCAATCGAGTAAAAATAATGTCAACATTCTTCTCTTTCTCATCAATCAAGCCGAGTTATAGCTGAAATCTAAGATGTAGAATTGCGATTGGTGGAGTTAATGGAAGTAGACATTGTAACATTAGAAGTTCTAATGGTGCTTCTTCAACACAATATAGATATGCAAATAAGAGGAAACGATAATAAATTTACATAATGAGAAATAAAGGATTTTTGATTAAGAGTAGAGTGTATGAAAATCCATTAAAAATGTATTTAATGGAAAATGAAGATTATGGAACAGGTAGGTAGGAACTCATCATCACGACACGACAACAACGATGTCGACTCATTGGATTCTATCCACCACTGGCTGACTCTGGGTGGAGGATGATAGAGTAACTAACGGCTTTATAATTTGAAATCTCTACGGAAAACAGGAAATTCACCATTTTGAAAAAAAGGGCGAGTTGACTTAAATCTTCAATGTATCAACTGTTGCTTTTAACTATATTTTCAAAACAATTATTATTGAGGACAGGATATGGGCCCAGATTCAAAAGGAACATCCATTCTTTTTTCTTTTATACAACAACATTTTCCACCCACAACTTCGCGGTTATTGGCTTGTCACTCTGTTTACGCCTTAAATATGTTGAATAGTCACGATTTTGATCATAATCTTTAATTTAGGATTACATGATTAAAACCTTAAGAAAATATATTAATGTGACTTTATCAAAAGATATACACAGTATTAGATAATAATCTCTTCTGTAATAGTATCAAACACATCTGCGAATTTAGTACATGTTGTTGTTGTAACTCTGAGAAAATTTTTGTCATTAAGTAAAAATTAGGACATATTTTATTATAACAGATTGCTTGGAGAACATTTCCCATGTAATATGTTAATTACGTTTAATTAAGAAAAAAAATTATATTAATGTCAAATTTTATTTGAAAATAAAATGGCGATTGATAGCCATTTTAGTATGTCGCCAGCGAAGTGGACATTAATACGATGACAGAGTAAAACTCTCTCCTGTCACCGCAAACAGGATGACAGTGGCTGAAAATTGAGCCATCAAGAGTCAATAAGTTGAGAAATGATAAATTTAAGTAAGCAGGGGTGAGTTTTAAGTTTAAGGGATGATGTGATGTGTATCGGATGTATCTCTCGTCTGGATCTCTGGAAAAGGTGTCCTAGTTCAGGGAAAACAATCATCCCAAACCCACAAAAAATCCAACCCTCTGTCACTAAATTCTGCTTTCTATTAAGGTACACTTTTAGCCCTAGGACTTTGTTTTTCTCTTGTCAGTCTAACAAGCTGTAATGAAAAAGTGGAGGAGGGAAAGGTTTTAGGACCCTATGTCACTTGTCATGCTGAGTTCCCTTCCCACTCACTTTAGAAACCTAGGAAATCTCATCAGAGACCCTAAAATTGGGTATGGAGGGTAAAAGGCCTTGGAACCAGACAACGGTGAGCCATAGCATTATCCACAGTCTCAACAACTAAAATTACAAAGTTAAGGATTCAAAAGAACCTTTCTTGCAGAATTGGCTAAGGCTATGAAAGAGCTTAAAGATATATCAGAGAAGCAAAGATAAAAAATCAGTACCGTCGTGTAGGCAATAGTTTTAAGCAGGTTTCAATCTCGAATTTTACTTGCGTCACAAGTCACAAGAATAGCACAATGAATTCTAAGAAGTAATAGTCTTAAGGGTATCATTGTAGAAAAAAGCAAGATTGTTAATATATGATGGACAAAAATACAGGTTTCACCTGTCTGTATTGTATAATACTGGAAAATATAACGACATTATAAATTTAAATTTACTTTCACATGTTTAATTAATTCAAGAATTAAAATTTCATCAATAGCTACTTATTATTATTTCCTTCAAGTTACTTCCTAAGTATTGACATATCCCAATCTTAAATGCTAATTTTTCCTCTTATAATATTAACATGCTTCCTATACACCCACCACACCTTTTCCTACTTTGGGGCTATCTTTGAGTCCATTACGACCCTGTTGTTGGCTCTTTGCTTCTGAAGCAAGCGTAATCTTCCCCTCTTTGTCCATAAACTTATTTGAAGCTACTACTACTGTTTGGGAAGGGCATGAAAAAAGGGAAACGGTTTAATAGCCAAAGATGGCCTCGTCACTTAAAATCTTGGAAGAAAAAAACGCATCTGTCTTTCTAAAAAGTTTCATTCGCTTCATCATATCATATGAAGTAAATAATAAAACCCTGATTCAAAAACCTGTTCCATTCAACTTCAACCCTCATCTTGAGTTTAATTTTGATTGAATGAACCAATCATAATCTTCTAATGAGAAAGAAGGTAGAAGGTTGAGAACCAGGTGTATGTATGTGTAACAAGTGAAAACATACAATATTTGCTAGTTATATAATATTATTCCACCAATTCGTCATTTCCACTGTATTGAATCAATATAAAATGGTTATACTTTATTATAGTTGGAATATTATGAAGAGACAAAGAAGACCTTGGAAAATGAAACTACAGTTCATGCGTAACTTTACCAATCAATCACAATTGGAAAATCATCATTTGAGTTTAAGTAATAAGGCCTTTGTTTGAACTTAAGTAGGAGATACCTTGCCCTATTTTAAAAATAAAAACTGAAACAATATTAAACTCTTGTTAGTTTGCTGAGGTTATACAACTTGTATCCCCCCATCCCTGTTGACCCTAATGAGAATTTCACTCTTGTTTTCTTTTGCACGGATAATTGACAAATGGCATCCATGTGCTAAAAACTCAGAAGTCCAGTTGAGTAATTACTGACATATGTGAATATTGTACTTTACAAACTCACGCAACCAAAGTGCAATTAAGAATTCCATAATTAATTTCCAAAGATGAGAGATATATGACCCTTATGTATGAGATACCTACCATATTTTATTTGCATAGAAAAGATACGATAACCCAGCATATAAAACTCGCTTTCTAACTCTGCAGTTCATTTTTCAACATCAATCTACCCTATGGCAATATCCATCTTTGGACCCCATTGTATTGTTGTATACAAAACCACCATCACTGGATTTAGAATCCATATCACGTTTATGTTATTCTGTTCCATAGGTACAAGATAACTCAACACACAGGTGGAAAATAAAATCTTAAATTGCGTGTGTAGGTTATACCTGGGGATGGCTGGGGGAAAACTTTCTTGGCGTCCCTTCTTTCTTAAAGTATGGGTCTGGTATCCTTCAAGTATTATCCAAGAAACCCTTCCAAAGTCTCCTTAAGGCTAAAATTACACTCCCTTACAAATATTAAGATGCAGTATGGCTGCCTAAACGAGTAAAAATTATTTGTGGTTACAGACTTTTTCATCAATTATTCTGCAACAAAATATATAATAATAGCGTATCCATATGCATCTATTCCTCCTAAGGCACATATACACAAGAGTAATATGCATCTTATGTATTGTTTAAGTAACTGCAAATGAGTATGCAATATTAATATGAATACTCCCTATTTTTAATACAATATATGAGTATATGGCAAATTTATTCGATTGTCTTGTATATTTGTATGACAGATACATTCTAATGACTTTTGACAGGAGAATTCAACTATTTCTTAAATCATACACATATCATTGACAGGGAAAGTTATACATATTGACAACCACATTTATTTTCTCTGCACACAATCCGATTTCTCTAATAATTTGTGTATATGTATAAAACTTGAAAAGAATTTTAATGATTTCCGTTCTGTGGTTTGATGACAGTTTTAACAGAGTTGATGATTATAGCATTTAATTGTAAAATGTCGAATGTGTGCAATTGCTACAATCCCTGTTGTGAATAATTCATAGTCTTAAATAAGTGAAATGATGGTTATTAAAAAGTTAAGTCTTGTAACCTCTTGAGCTTAATATTAAATCTGCCTTATTCGTCAAAAATGAAAGGTTAAGGTGTAAATTTATTCTGTGTGATTGATGATTTAAAAAAAAAATTCATTCATTTGAAATTGCAATTTTGCCAATGACAAAATTAATTGCATTTCCCCATAATAGGGAACCACTTTGCCATTTTTCTTTGTCTTATGACTCTTTCTTTCTTTTTCAAGTTTTCAATTTACTTTCTTAATGATCCTCGTAATTACTCCATAACGGAAGAGAGGAGTTATTAAATGGTCTCTGGATTTCTGTCAGTCATTTACCCTCGTATATATTTTTAATTATAGTAAAAGTGTAAACAATTTAAAAGTGGCTCAAGGCGTTTGTAATTTATATTGCAACTGGAAGAGGACAATAAACTTAAGGAAGTTTATAATACAAAACTTATAAAACTAGTTTTAATGTTTTATACTCACCTTTTATACAGATCCATTTGCAATAAATGCAATAAAATAATTCAAAATATTTCCTCTTCCAGATTTTGTTCCTCTTCAATACTTTAGAATTGCACAATGGCGTTATTTGCTAATATTACGTAGTAGTTTACATTCTTCACTTTAAATGCTTGTCACTAATAAAAGTTTTTAATGAGCTCAATTGAATTGCAATTGTTTTAATTGAATTAGAAGAAAGTGGTGGTGACAATGCAGTAGTATTTCAATAAAGGGTGATTAATACTTTAAAAATTAAAATAATTTTTTAATATTAAAAAACTTTAATATTAAAAAACTTTTCTAATCACTTCTTTACTTTAAATCCATATTCAATTAATTATGTGGTATAAAATTAATATTAGAACTTTCAGCCAAAAAAATAATTTATATAAAACTTAATATTTGAAATGACAATCGTTAAGTTGCAGATGTGGCGTCTCTTTTACAACTGAAAGCCAACACTTCATCCGACCGTACATACCCTGTATTTCAGGTTTTACACCATACAACTTTTACACACCAGACAGACATAAACCCAAGCCAAGCCAAGTTGAATCTTTAACTTTAGGTAGTACATATTATAGTAGTAATGTTAAAATGGAGGGGTTTTTATATTTTAAAAGCAAGGGGGGAACAAGAAGAAGATCCCATGTGCATTTGTGTAACTCTTATCCATCCTATTATTGTGTACTCTCTAAACTTTGGAACAAACATTAATAACAAAATACACTTGAGTTTTTTAGTTTAAGCTTCTAAGTCAAAAGTATGAGATGGAATAGGATTTTTAAAATGTTATACAAAAGGATGATGATGATGATGATGATGATGATTCAACTGGAGAAAATTCAAAGCTTGCGATTCAAATTTAACCAGGGCTAATTTCAACTTATTCACACTTTTCTGATTCATTGAAGCGGATACCATAATAAGATTAGGGATAACAATTTATTACTAATTAACATAAAATGACGTAAAATAAGATTATTATTATTTTTTGTTAAATATTATTTTTAAGAAATTTAAATCCTTTAAAGGAAATAACATTAAAGTGAACAAATGAATGAAGCTTGTGTTTAAAACAGGCAAATGAGTGACGCATTTTAGCTTTCAAAGTTCAATTTAAGAAGCTGTTATTTATTTGTGATGCTTTAACATGAAAAACAGTTTTGTTAAATTTATCAGTACACAACAATAAGATCTTTGCTTAGTTGATAATAATTCTTCGAAAATATTAACTTTAATGACTAATGAAACTTAAAACAAATTTTTTTTGAAAATGGGTCTACTTATGGGATTTAAGAAAATCAAGCCTGGAAAAACTCAAAGTTAAAAAATTGTAAAAATCAAAACATCCTTAAAAAATATAAACCAATTTTGAAAGAAGTTGATTCTGAGTTACAAAAATTTTACACAAAAGAACAATTGAATAAAATTGTTAGTGACACATAATTTAGTTTTTCAATTGATTTTTTTAATAATAATTGCAACACCTTTAGAAAATTTAGAGTTTTTACATCCAATTTCTTTACAAAAATTTATTTTCTCTAAAAAAAATTTTTCCAAAGAAAATGAAATTTTTTTTTAAAGATTAAGGAATTTGAGTCAAATTACAATATTGTTTTTTACTGGTAAAACATGAAACAGATACACAGGAAGGAAGTAAAGCTCAGTTTCTGTTTATTTTCTACAAGAAAAAACTGGAAGAAGATTTAAAATCCTTGACAATGGATATGGAAAATGGCTGACCCTAAGTAAAGTGAAATAAGTACGATAAGGATTTCAGTTCGTTTATTAATTCGAAAGTTGTATTAAGTAACCGCTGTATGGCCAATGGGCACGTTCCATATCGCATAACAAGGAAAAAGAAGCAAAAGAGACTTTATTTATTCTGTGATCTTTTGGTTTACTCCTTCCAGCTAGAAAAATAAACAACAGAGGAGTTCCCTATCATGTAGGAATATTAAATAGGACGAGAAAACATGATAAAGAACTCAGTCAATACATAAATCAGACTCAGGTTTAAAGTTCATGGAGTTGAATTAATCATGACTGAGCAAGATGTATAAAAAATAATCTCAGAATTTAAGTATAGAAAATCCTTATCCTAAAAGTTTATAATTGCAAAATCTATGCGAAAATAGATTAATTTCTTCACACGCGTAATGGAAACCTTTCATTGAATGAAATTGCAGTGTAAACCCTCCATACTTTGATTATTAAAAGAACTGTAACAGATCCTGCCTGTGTTGACCTTCCTATTCATCATTACAATTTAAAAACTCCCATCCTTTTCATCTCTCCATTTTATTTTACAACTAGGCCATATCTGCATTAAAAAGTATCCAATTAAATTAATCACTCACCCTTTAACAAATAACTACAAACTCAATTAAAATTTAGTACATGTTTTTTTTTAATTTACAAAACCTTTTTCTTGTGTACCGAATAGTAATTCTAAGAAATTAGATCCAAATGCAATTATTGAACTGTCAACAGTCAACGTTAAATTCCTTTGACTTGACATTTGTAAAATTCTAAAAATATATACCAAGTTTTATCTTCATCTTCATTGCCACATTTTATTATTCAGAATGATTATATGCAAGTAGGACATTAGTAAAATTACCATCAACACTTTAATATTACCAGTATTTTAATTATCATACACAGGATAGTATAAAAATACAACTTGTGATTGTCTATCCAATCAACATGTTTAATTTCCATTATATTTTCTAACGGCTAATGAAAATATAAAGATTTGACAAAACAATTTAAATGAAAATATTAAAAATATCCTCCATATATTTAATTTTAATATAATGTTTAATTTTCGTATCAATTATTAAAATATCATATAAAAAAATTGAACTCAATTAGTGTAAATTATAGCAAAATTTGTTTAATTTTTGTTCAAAATGCTAAAGTTGTTGATAAATTTTAAGCAAGTAAAATAAGAAATCGTGTACAATTTTTTATACGTTAAGATAATTTATATACTATAAATACAGTATGATTTTTTAAACTTTTCCTTAATATAATTTACACTTATCACTTGTATATTTTTGCAATTTGCCTTCAGGATCACCCCGGGTAGCCATTTTTATTGTTTGTAAAATTATCAAGCCAACTTTACATCAGAGTCAAAGTACTAAAAGATCACGTAATACCAATAATATAATATAAGAAACATAATTTGGCAAATTGGCAAAATGTTTAATCTAAAATGTGATCTATCAATGTCAACTATTTAAAAAAGAACCTCACACGTACGTTACAGAGAATAAGGATAACGAACAAAAAATATAACGTATTAAAACTCCAATTAGTTTTATATGTTGTTACTTTATAAAGATTTATGTGTAACATATATCCATTGTAAAACTTCCTTGTAGATAAGAAGAAGGTAATTTTTGAACTTGCAAATATTTTGACGTGATCCATGCCAGACACATAATAAGATTAATTTGAGATTTCTTATCTTATGATTGGATCAGAATATAAAATATACAATTTAATTCTGATGGATTAATTTGGCATGGGAAAATTAACTCAGGAAGCTTTCAATTCACTCCGTGTTTTCTGCTTGGGTGATGAAAAATCAAGTATACCGTTATAAATATTAGTTATGAAAAACAATGGAATTAAATCTAACAAATTTATGTGCATTTTGCACTTTACTTGAAGATTATTACATTAGTCGTGTAACGGTTTCTTTTATTGATTATTACTCCTGTATGTGTAATCATAGGAACTGAAATTTCGGTTAATAACCCGCTTTGGATTTTTATTTCATCAAAAAAAGAAGTTTGAAACGGTTGATTAAAGTCAAGTCTTTGTTTTTTCTGATGATCTACACCACCTCCCACTGAGATACGAAGTGAATTTGCATGTGAGTGCACACCTATCCGATCTTAGGTAAGAAAAAATGAAGAAAAAACCCGGCGTATTAATAATATTGCTAAACTTTCAATACATTTTCATGTCAAAGTTTTAATTTCCTCAGGGGAGGAGCCCTGCAGGAGCAGCAGTAGTTCAAGATCCATTACTTTAACTAGTTTCTTACGTAACCAACAATGTTAGCAAATATACCAATGTTTTTTATGTACTTCAATACAACAACATTTACAAGCTTAACTTTTCCAATGTGAATATACTTACAATATTGTTAAAAGCTTGTGTCTTTTTGTGTCTTTTCAAATTAAATAATAGCCAATTACAATTTAATACAAATATGTTTTTTCAATATTGAAATTTCTTATCCTGGTCCACCATTGGTGACTTTTATTTCATCGCTCATCAGTATTCTGATTGCAAATAAAATGAAAGGATGATAACTCATCTTTTGTGTCTTTTAGCGAAGATTCACTCCAACGAAGTGGCTTCCCAGACATACTGGCTCTAACTCTAACAAACACCCCCCTTTCAATTTATGATTATTTTTCTTAAGATTCTACCTTAAAAGGATTCAGTTCTTGGTACTATACTGCATTAGAATTCAATTTAAAGTTTTTGAATTAATTGACTTGTTAGTTTATTGTGGTTTTATCAGATGACCGAACCTTTCAAAATGTAGGTGTATTCCTTAGGCAGGTGTGTGATGGGAAGGATTGATAGACGATTCCTTTGACAATTGATTGATTCATGCCCACTTACGCTGCAAAATCACGATCTTGTCCTTGGCCTGTGTGATTGAGCCAAGATGTACTTTGTCTTTTTGAAGATTCAATGAAATTCCTTGTTAAAATTCAACCAAAAGATTTTTTAATCTCAAAGGACAATGCAACTTATTCCGCTTGCATGGATTTTTATCCTACTCAAAATAATTTGACATCGTGACAATAAAATGGGCGAACTCATCATTAATTTAAATAAGTTTAGTTTTTCATTTCTACTCGAATTTCTTATGTGAATTATTCCCATGTTGTATTGTTTTTAATTAATTGGAAGATTAATTTTATTAATTAAAGTATAACAAGGTCAATGACTGAATACCAACCCTCCCTCTTGTTGCTCATGCTGTGAATACGATGGTTAACTTTAAACATTTCGGCTACTATTATGTATATGTTATCCTACTCCTTGATATTATACGTATATCTTGTTACAATTGTTTCTGAATTTGGGTAAAAGGAGCGGTTAGATTTTAATCAGAGTCAACTTTGCGTGGGTCCTTATTTTTATTAATACTTCCTTTCATTTCATTTTTGGAGTACCCCTTTTTCATGTTTATTTTGATGAGCTATTTATGGACGATAGATGAGTGGACTAGGTCATATTATTTTAAGATCCTTTCGTTTGTTCGTATCATTTCAAGTTGAAATGTGATATCCATACCACACCTTTCAGGTATGAACTAACTTAAGGTTCTCACTCAATTCAATGATAAAAGAAATTCGATAAAGGCTTCTTTTCTTCTTTCTATTTTTTTTAAAGAAAGATTATTGTACTCTACCATTGGAAGCATCGAAGTCTGAGATTTATGATTATGGGCTTATGCGTAGAAGGGTTTCATAAAATATATAGTTAAAGGGTCTCCATTTTACAAAATTTAAAACACACCCACTCGTAATTAACCAAATTATATTTCAATTCCTTACTCTTCAACCTCCCTCCAGATTTAATAACTTTTGTATGCAGCATTTTGTAACTTTTGTAAAATAAATACAAAATACTAGAAAATATAATAATTTGTATTAATTACTTAGGATTTATTTTGTATGAAATGGTAATGTTTTACTATTAGTATTAATACGAAATTTTAGTATACATTTCGAGTACCTCCTGAGCTTGGTATGCAAAAATTTATTATGTTGTATCGGTAGCTTTGAATTTTTTTGTCTTTATGAATAATAAAAACAAACCGAGGAAAACGTATAACGAAGTGGCTACAAAGTATTAAAAAGGTCCTTTGTTGTTTTATAAAGCTTGAAGAGGCGTGCAGAAGGTATTCAAGGAAGGCTCACACCGCCTTTAAAACTCAAGAGGACTTAATAGGCATATTACTATAAAATCACAGGTTTCGATCACAAGTCTCCCTCATCCATCTTTTCCAATCTAGGACCCTCAATTTAGGTACTTCAACAACCAACCCTTTGATCTTTGTAAATGGAATTGGATTTCGATTCTGAGAAAAATAAAACAGGTGGAAGAGAGGTTACTCGAACAAGTTTTTCAGATAAGGAAAAATCTTACGTGATTATTAGAAGGTTTTTATGCAATCAGTTTTTAGAAACAAAAGAAACTTGTTTCTCCAAAATACTCACCCCCACTTCTGACTGACTAACTACTACTACTGGAGTAATTATCTTATCTTACTGATGACAACGGATGTGTACACAGTTAGACATCACACTTACTTCCTCTCTGTACAAGTTTACATCAGTCAGGAGGACTAAAAGCAATTCACCTGGATTCATTCATTTCGGCTTTCAAACTTAATGGCCCCATTTTCAACCCCAGCAGCAATACTTGGTAGAGAAAAACTTCTAATTGCTAAACTATTCATAAATTAAGTTAGCAATTAGTTGATATGACAAGAAGTAGAGCCGGGGTATGTTACATTGTCAAAAGTTAGAGACTTAGCAAATCAACCATTGTGTCAATAGATTGTTACAGATATTATTTACTAATTCGATCCGAGCACAAGTTTTTATTGCGCAAATTATCGATAGTATTTGAGAAAGTCGAAGTTGACCATGAAGGATCATGCGCATCATTGGTTCAAGCATGGCAAAAATCCTTCTTTGTTTTCCTTCTTTTGTGGTTTCCGCAACCTGAGATAACAATAGTTTCCAACAGTATCAAAACTAAGATCACCGGAACTAATTCTAGCTTCAAATTTTCACATAATATCATTATCAGCGTCATTATTTGTCCTCATCTCGATTTCTGCTAACGATACCACCACTACTGCAACTGCTGCTAACCGCAAAAATAAAAGGCCTTCCTTGTGAGAATTTTATCATCTTTGTAATAATAAAAAAATAAAGGAAAATTCCAGTTAAGTTCTTTTTAATATTCCGACATTTGCGGCTTTTTTATTCTTCTTTCTACAACTGGGTTGACTAAACTTTAGAAAATTACATTGAATACACAGCAGTGAAAATAAATGTGGAATGACAAAAGCTCGTGAAACTTTGTATAAAGCTGCTTTTGTTTCTGTCAGCAAAGATTATTTCGTTACATCATCACTTTATTCTTCATTTTGTAAAAATTATAACAACTTCTTACATCTTTTACTTTTTTAAAACCAATTCCACAATCGATTTAAGGTTTTTTTTGTTAGTAAATAAAAAATTAAAGTGAAAGTTAATCACGGAGGTTTGTCAGTCACACTTCAATTACACTCGCGCTTAACTTAAGGACAAAAAGTGGCCTACATCACTATCCTTATTGCTCTTGTTTTTATTGTCTTTATGACAGATTCAACAATTTCTATTAACTAATTCTGAAATGAAGATGATTATGAATATATGAAGGCGTTATCACTGAACTCAATCTTTTCTTAAACGTTGTCAATCATTCTTTCCAAATTGATCATTGCACTAGAACAAAAGTAAAAGCATCATTTAGAACTTATATTTACAGAAGTTAGAGAATAAAGTTAATAAATTTAGCATCTGGATTTAAAATAAAAAGTATATAATTTATGTCAGTAGTTTTAACATGTACGAATACGATGATAATGGAGGTATGATTTATAGGATTAACATGACAGGAAAGTGACATGGGGTCAGAATGTGTTAAAATGAAATGACAGAATGATTGTTATTTTATATAGGAAGTGAGATTCATAAATGTGAAATTAATTCTAACAAGATGATTTTCAATCCTACTGTGATTTTGAATGGTAAAAAATGTATCCACCCCCATCATCGTTTATTCTATCTAGATTTGGAAAGGATGATTGAAAAGAATTGAAGACAGAAAACGAGCAACGGTTGAGAACAAAAGGATTTTGCTTTCACTTTCTAAGCATCCATCCCTTTATCCTCAATTTTAACTCTGTCAATCAAAGGATCTTAATTAATTTACTAACTTCAATTTCAATCCTACATCGCTAATACTTTCATCATTTCATTGCATAATAACGATAAAAAAAAATTAAGCTCAGTCACTCACTTTGCAATTTGAGAATATACATTTTTTACTCTATGAATGTATGTAATGTGAGAAATAAGGTGATCAAAATTACAAACAAACTTTTGCATTTGTTAAAAAAATTATATTATAGCAAATTCTCAAAGAATATTTTTGTGTTTTTGCCTTATCAGAAATTAAGGTAAATGACATTGAATGCTTTTTTGCATAAACTTTTACGTACGTTGAAATAAGTAACTCTAATTGAGCAGTTACATTCTAAATTAAGCTATTAAACTTTTGCACATCACGACTTTGCTGTGTCCTGTAGCAACTATAAGTTAACGATTAATGCAAATCACTCCACTTATATATTAGCATGAAAACAATTGTAATAAGACAACCTTCAAGAGGTCGGTTGTTCGCTTACAGCTATTAGTTTCAAAGCGTTTATTGTCATTTAGCAGATTTTAAATTATGTCAAAAATATTATGCAAAAATAACCGCAAGGTGAAATAATTACAAAATAAAATTTCAAATGATGAACAAGATGTTCTTATAAGCTATGCTTTGGTTCGATAATTGAAATGGTCGAATTTTACTTTCTTTGTCTTTGAAATGTTTAAGTCTTAATTTATTATAATATCTTGTGTATTAAAGTAAAAAAACAGCTCCAGCTCCAGTAGTAAAGTTAAATTAAACAAACCCGTGTGAAAGATACAAATCTAACATTTATTCTTCCTAACCGGAATTATATAGAAAATGCAAGAAAAAAAATCAAAATGAATTGAAAATTTTTTGAATGAATTTGCAACGAAGTCTTACTTGCGTTTGTAATATTTGATAACCGGTTTGTATTTTATTGTAATTGATACTTAAAATCCGTAACCTAAAGGCACCGTGTCTTTAACTCCTAAACTGTACATTTTCCTTATTATTAAAATTACCATAATTTCATACGTTAAATACGTGGCCGATTTCTGAACACCTGAGTGAACAGCTTCTATACCATTAAAATTACGAGCGATTAATTGAATGTTGTCAAAAATATTTTATAAGGAAATATATAGAGCTGTATAAGTTTCATCATATTGGCAAATTAACTTTTTGTTTTAACCAATCAAAACATAGCTCTGATATTATAATGCATATACGTTATATATTTCTAAGTCCATTGTTTAGTAAGTTCAAAAGCCAACCCATTTTAATAATGATATCCACGTGTGGTCGAAATTTAAACTTGAGATTTCAGTCAGATTTTTGGTCAAATCTCATTTAACTGGATCTCCTTTTAGAGTCGTTGAAATATTCCATTTATACAAAAAATAACAACGCGTGTTTAAGATTTAGTCATGATAAATCCGCTCTTGTCAATCCGAGTCTATGTCAGTATGACCATGTATTCTCGTCAGCTTCTGAATTTTAGAACCCACGCAATTCCTTCTGGGTCTAATTAATGAGTGTAGGAATTGCAATTAATCAAGGCTATATAAGCTAAAAATTCCCAGTTCAGTTCTCTATCCACCCATACATTTTTGTAACGGATTGAAAACAATAGAAAGGATATCTGATTACGCGTCTCATTTTCATTCTCTCTTAAAATGATACCATCTATTTTTTGCCATTTACACTTTGATTAAATCTTATTCAAACATTTGCATTCACTCACAGTAACATTCGACCTTTAATTTGAATTCCAGAATGAAATAACACCCAACACCTTTAAATTTTAAATTATAATTTTACCACATAGTAACTCATGTAACTTCAATCGTAAATCTTTGTCCTCATTTATCTGACTTTGTTAACGAACAGGTGAACCTTGCGTCTGCCTCATTAAAAGGATGAATTATGAAATTCTATCTGGGAGTGTCAACTTTAAAAATTTGATACAGATTGTTTTACCTGGTAATAAAACCAGTGGCAAAATCATGTACTGCCTCAACAATAATAAAGTAGTAACATTACTCACAAAACGATGAACTTGTGAAGGCGTTGAATTTGGGTTTGATTGTTTATGCATAATTTTTTATTATGAGATCAAATCCCTCTTGGCTTTGTTTGGGCTCATTTCAACAGACTAAATATTCAATTAGAGTTAATTATATTAGCTTTGGGTTATTTTGTATTATTATCCTCAGGTGTTGATGAAGCATTCAATTGTTCTGGTTTAGCATCATCAGGAGTGGGGTCAACGTATTTGACAGGGTTGATGTTCTTCAATATCAACAGCACAGGTCGCGATGCAAGTTTCAGCAGCACACTTTTTCAAGTCGCAAATTGTGGCTCGCAGTCGCATTGACAATTTACACAACACAAGCTTCAGCACTGCAAAACTTGGTATTCGTACACTTGCTTACTATCCTGTTCGCAGAAGTATCATAAATTAAGCATTTGGCCAGATAAATTTTTACGTCCATGATGTAAATCATGGACTTTCATCCTGCTGTTAAGCAAAGCAGCAGAGGACAAAATGGCAGCCAATCAGAAGACTATTCCTTTAAACTTTAAAAATCATAATCCTTCAATCGTAGTTAAACGTCTTAACTCGCCTGAAGCTGCAGTGCAACTTTAAATTGCTCAATTAAGAAAGAAAAAACTTTTTAAAGTAGTTCAGCAGTTTCAAATGTGAATGAAAAACTGAATAATAAAAATTCAAGTAAATTACCGTCGTAATACGTACACTTATATTACAAATTTACAACTAATAATTTGCATTCATTATTGATGTGTAGTTATTCAACTTCCTACTAATAAAATAATTATGTAAAATGAATATCAATCAATAAAACACGAGAGATCTTTTGTTAGTATATACGTAATTTTTGTTGCTTTATTTTGAAGAAATAAATTAATGAAAGTAATAAATCACTAATCAAACTAAATATTTACAACAGGCGTTAAATGTTGTATTGAAAATTATAAAAGGTTAAAACAATAAATAAAAGTAAGGGAGCCAAACCATGTGCCTCCGTAATGAAAATAATAATTCTGGATTTATAAATTAGTAACCTAATAATTAAGGTAAGACATAATTACATACTGTAATTTTGGCTATTGTTTTGTATAGGATGTCTGTGTGAAATGGTTCATGAAGTGGGTGGTTTGCATTTGAGTCTACAAAATATTTAATTATGGGTTATGAAGTTTATGATTTAATTGGGAAGAATTTCACAAGGAAAAGGCGCAAATTACAACACTAAATTCTTAAGATGGCTAATGTGACAAAAAGAAATATTAATTAAGAATTAGAACTTGCTCAGGCTCAAGGTGAATTGATCTGTTAACACCCAATCCTTGCAAAATATTTGCACAAAAGGTGGAACTCATTGAGTATTCTGCTCTGATATTAAAGGATTGGCACCTTACAACTCAATTTTAGATCTCAAGTGTTAATTTTATTGACTTGAATTTTATTCAAGTGGAAGTTAACCTTGCAATAGTTTTGATATACTGTTATTTATTACTGCTGGATCTTTTTTTTTCTATAAACTTAATTTTCAATAGATTTGATTAAGATTCCTCTTTCGTGTCTACTTTGTCATGTCCATTGTCAATTCATTTAAAAAAACGACCTGCCACTTAAATCAACTATTACATATGTGACATGAATATTTAAAAAAGTTTAATTCATAAAAATAAAGAGTCCAATATACACTATACCTTGTTAATCAACATTATTTGCATTATGCGAAATTATGAAAATAAATTAATGTATATTTTGAAATATCGTTTTGATAAATTTGTATTTTAAAGAATTTTATTTACACATCCATCTTATTGTTTGCTTGTTTCAAAAATATGAGTAGAACACACAAGCAATCACAGTTACTTAAATATGCCAGCAGTATATACGAAACTTAAAAAGCTTAAATAAAATTTTCAATGTCTTCCTTTGAATCAAACCGATTTTGTTGTATACATACAATACAATGTGTTTATGTTTTTATTAGCAATCAATACCAGAAATCATAAAAAAAGACAAGGTTATTTTTAAGTTCAAATACCGCTTGCTTCTGTATCTAATAATTTCTTTTCATAAAATGACAAGTGTAAAAAATGGATACAAAATTTTTAACGTGACATGAATACAAAAATGTTTCACTCCTGTTGCACCGTTGCATAAAAACCTTCAGAAAACTTTTGTATCATCATCATTTTCATTTCGATGACAAAGGCGAATTTTTTTTAATCGTAATATCAATGACACACGTAGCGGATACAATTACCTCTGTCCTTTAAGTTCGAGATTTCATTTTTAATTGAATAGGAAAGGACACGCAAAAGTCCCCAACGGCAGTATAAGTAAAGTCCATTGCCTAATTTTTTTTTAATTTTGTGAATGAAATCTTTGCCACTCCTTTTCCTTAATACAACAATTAAAGGATGGATGGATGATTTCTACTATACCTTGAATTAAAACTTTAATTTGTATATGACAAAGTTTTTCATTATTTGTGAAAAAGGGATTAATAAAATTCATTCATAATTCTATGTTTTGCAAATCGAATTAGAGCTATGATTTATTATATTCATAATTTACGCATTTAAACACCAACAACAAACTACAAACATCACCACTAACACTCCTATAACAGGAACTCGTCATAAATTAAAGAATTGTAATTTTTTTTTTGGAGGTTTGAATAAAAATTAACATCCAAATCCAATTAATTCCAATTCCTATCGTGGAAATTGAATTATGAAATCCAATGGGCGAGTTGACACTCTTAAATTTTGCCAAATTATACTTTTATGAAGTTTGCAAATTATGCGAATAAATTTTCAAGTGCTCTGCCTATTATTCTATTCCATTCCAGGAAAGGAATTTTTAAGAAGAAAACAAAAAAAAATTTGGCTTGAACTTTTAATCTTTTTTGGTATAAAAAGTAAATACTGGTATGAAATTTATAAATCATAAAAGTGTATAACCTAAATTTAAGAATGCATAATTTGTGCAATATGCAGAACTAATTCGTAAAATGTCAAATTGATTAATTGGAGTGTATACCAAAAACAACACAAGTGAAAAATTTGTTTTGTTTCTCTTTCTAATTCTCTTTTGAATTAAAATATTAATTATCCGTAAATAATTTTCAAGGTTTTATTGTATAAAATTTATATGCACTGTAATGTTGTTAATGTATAAGGATTTAATTTTTTATCTTATTAATAATTTCGTTAGATGAAGGATATCCTAATTCTTAATCTTCCAAATTATAATCTACAATGAAAAGGATGGATATTAAATGCGTAAGGTCGATTTGGATTAATTGATTGTTTACGTTTATGATTCCATCATCTTCTTTTTTTCTAGTAAGGAAAACGTGATAAATGATTTACAATGAGTCAAAATATAATCATCATTCAAATCAACTTCGTAAGTAAGTGGAAAAGTGACAGACAAGTGTATACGTTACTTAAAATCATCTTTGCATAATCTTCATTTTGTCAGGAAGCGCTCTGCTTTTTGATGATAAAAAGAAGATGACAATGACAAAAAATTGAAGAGCCTAATTTCCTATTCGGCATTATAATGTTGCAACAAAGACAAATAGGATTCCATTCTTGTTAGTTAATACAAAACCATAAGATTTGAGCTTTTTATGCAAAAATTTAAAGTTGACTGACAAGGATTAGCGATAAAAGAATGAAACAGGAAGATTTCTGCATTTTAAGTAAATATGAAGTCAATTAAACTGTCTTTCAACATCATTCAAATAATGAAACGAGAAGATCTTGCAATTGTGTATAAATTTTACAAATACTATAAGCTTCTTTTACAGATATAAAGCGCATGTATAACTTAAAACTGTCTACAGCTACTAAGGTTATATTATATATTTTGCATGTATTTCTTCAATAGGTTGAAACACATTTTTAACACCGGTGATTGGTATAATAAACTACGATACGATATTATTCAATCAATCGATGAATTTTGGTATTCAAAATAATAATTTGACTAGTTTGAATAATTTACAATTATTCATATATTACAATTGAGTAATATATCTTATTGAGTAAGAACAACACCGCGAAAACTAACCAGTCAATTTTCGACAATTACCTTATCTTTATTTTCACGTTTTTTTTATTACCCGTGTAGGATGATCTACCGTAATTTGCAGTTTTACAAGTTAACTTTGTAAATAAGAAAACGCCTCCATAAAATGGAAGTTTAATTAAATCATACAAGCACACCTACTTAGTATTACATGAATGAATGAATCAAGTGAATTTACAACCAATTGACAGCTTCATATAAGAAAACGCCTGTGCCAATTGACAGAACGTTAATTACCATCAATTTTAGGGAATTTTACCTTCATCGTCAATTTGTTTGCAAAAAAAAAAGAAACCACTTTCAATCCTATAATGCAATTTTGCAGAAGCCACAATTTCGCAAAAAAATCGTAAATAATCATATTATTGTTGCAATTTTGTTATGCAGTTGCAGTGGTATATTAAAAGGCTGATTAGCATTGTCCCCGAAGTCTGGGCGTTTTTATTATTATAATTTTGCGAAATTCTCATCATCTCATTTAATGCAAATAACCGATCCTTGAGTCTTAATTAACGACGTCCATTTATTTCCAAAGCTAATAATTTCATCATCATATAAATTTTGGAAACAAAAGATGAATAAAAAATGAATGGTCTTTCCTTACTATTGTCGTTAAGGAAACTCATTAATAAAGGGTAAATGAATTCAATTAGCATATGATGAGCCTTAAAAAATCTTTTATAGAGTTCTTATTTAAGAATTCAATTGATTTTTTTTGGGATAGGCTTACTATTATTTGCATTAGTGAAAGTTAGCAATCGTCACACTAATAAATCAATACATCATTTAATGTGTGCAACATGAATCGTTAATGAAATTGAGCTTTTGTATTAACAAAATATTTTCTAATTGATAAATCATTAAATCAAAAGTTTGTTATATTAAAAATCTTTACAATTCAAATTCAGATTAATATCGAAAGAAAAGATGTGCAAAACTTTCAATAAGAAGCTTATAAAAGCTTAACTAAACATCAATTTTGTAAAGACGATAATTTTATAGATGAAAATGGTATACCTATTGTGTACATAAACACCAAAATGAAATATTTTTGGTGTTGGATTTATTTATTTTTTATTTATACGTGAAACTCTCTTTAAATATAATTTATGGATGAAAATTAGTCTTTGTAAGAATAGGATTTAAAAAAGAAGACCCAATTTTTGTCAACCCACTTATCATAATCTCGAAAGTGACATATATTTTATGTTTCTAAAAATTTGAAAGAAATACTCCTAAATTGCACAATTTAATATAAAATAAATGTAAATAAAAAGAAAAATCTGCCTGTCAACCTGTGAATGAATAATTTGTAATGCTAAAGTTTAAAATGATGAATGAAGGATATTTAAGTCCCAGAGGCACTTAAAGTAATCCTTATGTGCAAAATTTTAACTTGAAGGCATTAATTATCCCATCCACTCACACATAACTTGCAAAAAGATGAACTTAAATGCATACTGAAAGTGAAATTAAGGTGGTTTCCAAATGTCCCCTTCGGGAAACACGTTTCTATTTTTTATATTTTTTCTACTTATGTACAAGGCCCTGGTTGCTACCATCATCATCGCATCGTCGTAATATTAAATACGATTAGAGCAAAAAATTCATCTGATTTCATAGTCTAATAAAATTGTGCTAATTTTCCAATTATCACTCCCTTGCTAATAAATAAATACTATTGTTGAATTAAAATACACGTGGAAGTCAATCGGTTTAATCTCTAATCATTTGAATTTTAAATAGCAATAACAAAAGGATAATGATTCGGATAAATATGTGTTGTCTCTTGAGAAAATATCAACCTTCAAATTTTTATCAGATTTTGACTAGTGACTTTGCATGTCCAGTGTTTGTACCACCACTGGTCAGTATCCATCCATCCGCTGGCTAATTTTAGCTACGAACAATCAGATAAAAATAATCCTACATCATTTCACATTCCAAACCTTCATAATATTTGTATAGACCATACCAATTACGTGTCCTGTTTATTCAGTTGACATTGCGCATTTGTGTCCTTCACATCTAAATTTGAACCTTTTAAAATTAATTTAAATGGAAGGAAATAACTATGGAATTCCGGAAATAATGCATAGTACAATTGTACTTGAGCAGAAAATTGGAAAAGGGGCCTTCGGAATCGTTTACAAAGGAAAATGGAAGGGTCGATTATGTGCTGTCAAGAAACTTCAATTACAAAAGTTTAACATTGAAACAATTGGATCTGGTACAGACTATCGTGTGAACGTAGCTGAAGCTGCAATTCAATTGTATGTTTATTAAACATTTCTTAAGGAATTTCTGAGTTCGAAATATTTTTTAAAACTTCTTTTTTATTGAAGATTTTAATGTTATTTATTTTGAAGAAAGAATATTCATGTCATGATTTTGTATTTATTATGTCGAGCGATCAATACACAATAAATTGATTCATGCTTATTATAATCAAGTAATATATTTTAACTCTGAGTTTTTTCCAGGAAACTGAAGCATCCAAATATTGTTCAAATTTTTGGCATCAGCTATGCAGCATCGTACTGGGGAGATTATTGGATCATAATGCAATACGTAAATGGGAAAAGTTTAGAAGCTCACATACATTGGTTAGCTAATCGTAAGGTAAACAAATTAACCTTAAAATTCTGTAAATAAACCATTAATAGTTAATTAGTATTGAATTAACACTATAACATTACAACAGAACGAATGTATACCACCCCATCTTTCCTTTAAGGAAAGAATAAGAATTGCTCGTCAAGCCTGTGATGCTCTGTCGTATATGCATAAACAAGGCTACGTACATGGAGATGTCTCCCCTCAGAATTTAATTGTGAGTGAAATAAATTTAAAAAAGTAGTGTACAATTTAATTTTTCATGTTAACTTTTTATAGCTTGAAGAACGAACGAACAGACTTTATTTTTGTGATTTTGGAACAGCACAGTTTATTGGAAATAATAAGCATGGTTGTAATTATTCAGTTCAAAATGTCGCCTTTACATTCGCAGGAACATTAGCATATCTTTCTCCAGAATGTTTTAAAGAAGATGAAACAGGAAGTCATCGTATTACAACAAAATCCGATATTTGGTCACTTGGTTTAGTTCTTTTGGAATTTTTTTCTGAATCTCTAGTTTTTTCATCACAAAAAGAAATTATGGATTTCAAACTAAGAAATAAATTAGATATATTTAAATTACCTTTAAGTAAAATTAAAAATGAATCTATAGTAGATATAATTAAGAGAGCAACAAATCATGATTGTTTTAATAGACCATCAGCTTCTGAACTTTATGAAGAATTTTTAGTACTTAGTAAATAATTTAAGTATGATTTTTTTAAAAATAAATTAATTTCAAATTACTTTGTTTTAATCAGACTTCGAATTATCCCAAATTATTTCAATTTATAAAATACAAATAAAAGTGATAAAATCACATAATATTGATTGTTTAGATATGAAATCCCAAAAGTAAAAGTAAAATCAATTATTTATAAATATCGCTGCCCCTTGTCCTGGTGTTGTAATAAAAACATGATTCGAATCCAGTTCGGTCAGACCATAATTTGGGAAATAAAAATGTATTTTCAAGGCTTCTAAATAAGCATCCAATTGATTTGAATCAACGAGTGCCACTATACAACCTCCCCATCTTGAAGTTATAACAATTAAAATTAAACTTTACGACGTTTTTAGAGAAAAACTTTTAATGAATTACCCAGCTCCAGTTAATCTAGCTCCGTATGTTTTTTTAATTGAAATATCAACCAATGAATCCAACATTGGATGAGAACATTCATAAATATCTTTCAAACTTTGATGACTCTCCGTCATTAGTCGACCCATAAGTTTTAAATTTCCATCTGCGCATGCACTCTTAAATTTATAAACACGATCAGCCTCTAAATTACATAAAAAAAATTATTATCAAAAAGAATAGTTAACAAATTAATATAATTCAGCAAACCATTGAACACATGGAAAGCTCGATCATAGATACGGAATTCCATATTTTTGAATGGTATTTTATTCATCAGAGGTTTCTGAGCCAGTTCATCGACACTTACTTCTAGAATTTTGCTTATCTGAAAAAAGAATTTCAAAATTCATTAAAGTAATTTGCAACATTGTTAATATTGATACTGGTATACTTCCAGTGCAGTGTATACTCCTTCCTTAATAACTTCATTCAATTTTTCAAGAAGTTGAGCCGGATTTAATTTCAAATAATCCCCTAATTCTCTAAATCTTTGAAAATTTTCATAATTTTGATCCGTTAATTTCTTAGCTAAAATCCAAGTAGCAAGACGACATTCTGCTACTCTTGTATTAAAATATGAAGTAGATGCCTTATTAGCTTCGGAAAGACAATTCGAAATTACAAATATACCAGATGGAGGCAATGATATTTGTTCACCGTGAAGTGAAGGTACGAATTCTATTAATTGAGCAGTACCTGTAAAAAGAATTTTAAAATGTCATACTGCTAAATATTAAATTAATTAACCTTTTTCTGCTAGCATTGCAATAGCTTGATCCATTCCTCCACCTTCAGTGCCAATATATCGCTCACTTTTTGCACAAAGTGAAGCCATTTCATCTTTTTTCATACGAAGCTGAAAAAATAACAATCATTTATTATTATAAAACAAGAAGGCAGGTGTTCGTATTCAAACTAAATTCCCTTTAGATTTCAAAAACTCAATTTTTTAATAAACTTCAATACTTCAACTTCAAAGTCAAAAATTATTTTTCCTTTTTTCCTTTACAAAATAAAATATGACAGATGAGTTTTTTGCACTAAGGGGAGCAAAGTTTTTTTTTCTTTTGCAGGTTCAAGACAGGTGTATTTTCTGAAATAAATAATTCATGAACCTTTAAAAAAAACTTTTAAAACCTGATTTATTTTAAGGGTAGCTACTGCTGCTGCACAAACAGTTGCACTTGAGCTGGAAAGTCCAGCACTCGGTGGGACAATTCCATCCATACATATTTCCATACTTTGAATTTCATGATTAGAATTGTCGAAAAGTTGAAAATGATCCAATATTCCTTGAATTCCACATAAGAAATATAAGTACCAGTTTGGTTTTTGATTAACTGCACGAGACATCAATGTGTACCTTTATAAAAAAAATACTTTGAAAGGTATATTAAAAATAAATTATTGTATTCCTTTACTTAATATCTTGAAGATTGCATTCAAAAGATTCATATTTTGGATCAACATTGATTAGGCGAAGAATTGGAGTTCCTTGATTGGTGGGTTTGTATCCCCGTCCTCCTAGTAATACATCCTGTTGAATCGCCATAGGAAATACTCCATAGCCACAGTAGTCAATATGTTCACCGATTAAATTTACTCTAAAAGAGTTATAAAAGAGTACCTATTTGTAATAAAATGTTGTACTGTTAAGGATCACGTACCTTCCAGGGACTCGAACATAAAACAGTGGTTCCGTTTTAAATTTTTCAATAAAATATTCTTTACATTTAACTTCTCGGCCTTTGACTCCGTCTTGGATGCTGATTTCAGGAATAATACAATCCTTAGAATCCATTATGTTGGACCACACGGAATGAACTTAATGAAATGATAAATGAAAGTAGTATTGAGTATTATATAGAGTAGTAGTTGTAGTAGTAGTGTTGCTCTAAATTAGATTAAATAAAGAGACTCAAAGCTCTTATTTACACAAATTGATCCTGAGTAAACTCGCGTACAAAAAAATTTACCATCCTTTTGACCTCGAACCTTTAATTTTCTTGTTACTACCGTAAGTACTAAATTTTTTATCATAAGAATGGTTACTGAATGAATGGGTAATGCTGCTTTAAGTAATTATAAAATATTAGAATTACAACAAATTGTAAACTGTGCGATAGATTTTTAAAATTGTAATACAAGGAGTGTTTTATGCTTGTAAAATTCAATGGTTATGTATTACTTATTAATTTATTATGAAAAATTAAAACTAAAATTACAATTTTTGTTTTATTAATTTCATTAAGTCGGTTGATATGTTGTTCATAATTCATGTTAATTAATATTATGTGTGACCAAATTAAGCATAAGTGTAAATTGTATCAATTTTATTCACAGAACTTTTGAAAATTCATAAATAAAATATTATAAAGATATCAATGGATTTCCAATATAACACTCCTTATTATCGAATGTCTACCGTATTTTACTTTAAACTGGTTAACCCATTCTTTTTCCATTAACGGACACAACATTTGAGGTTTAAGATACCCTATTTATATCGGTCTGTTTTTTTTCTGTTTTTTTTTGAAGTGAAAATAATATTTTTCTAAAGCCCGATTCTGCAAAATTACTTTTTAAAGTATTGAAAAATTTATAAGCACAAGATTCTTATTGGAAGTTTTTTAATAACTAATGAATTTTTGCAAGGAATATTTACATTTTGAGAATCGAAGAATTTTTATTACAATAAGTATGTACAGTTTTTAAATCTTAAAAAAGATATTCTTTTCTTTGCTATTGCAGCATTCCAGTATTGAGCAATTCATCTTCTTTTAACCGAATTACTCTGCGGTTTGAGATTTGTTTATTCTTTTTCTGAAAATGAGCATTAGTTGGTATCTAATTACTTTGCATTTCCCCTTTTTGAAAGCCTTAAGCAAGTTTGAAAGAGTTTCCTAGAACACATCAAGAGTTTAAAAAAACTTTATGAAAAACGACAAACTGTAATTTAATTTCAATTTGTCAAATTATAACTCTAAGAAGAAAAAAAAAAGGAAGAGCAACTTTCCTCTTCATAAAATCGATTTTATTATTGATCTTTTGTTGAACTGTAAATAATTTTATAGGACACAAACTATAACTAAGAATTTAAGAGAAAAGTAATTCACCTGAGGATTACTTTGACTGGTACTTCGGGAATTTCCCTTCTTTCCCTTTCACTTAAATTAAAAGTAAACATGTCTTTGTCATCTACTACCCCCCCTTAATTCTATCAAAGTGACAAAACAAAAAACAAAAATCCTTGCAGTGTAGTCAAGGATGATGATAAAATATATTTTCCTGAAGGAAAATAAACTTCTTTCTAAACTTATACTTTCACTTCAAACAAGAAAGGAGAAAAGACTTTTCTCAGAATAGAAATTAAACTTTTTGGAAATTTTTTTTTGAATTTAAATTATTAAAATTATAATAATAATTTTATTGTGTACAATTGAAAAGTTTCTAAAGTTTTTCTTATCAATTTAAAGTTTAAACAAGAATAAAAAGTTAGAAAGTTATTCGAAGAAATCTTTTATAAGTGCAAGTCCCGACCTTTGAGTTTTTGGAAAAGTTGCGTTAAATAATCAAATCAGACAAGCATCTTCTGTAAGCAGCGGAATGAATTCGATTCCAAAGAATTCAAATCCATAAAATCTTTCCAAAGGGTTATATTTAGATTTAATATTCCATGAGCTTAAAAATTAATCATTCAAGTAAGTCCTACTAGGCATAAATCCGGTGACATTTAACGATCTTTCCCAACACCACCACAGAATGTCCTTCATTCGTCCTTGAGTGGACATTTCAAATTTTATGCTTTACGAAATCAAATTACACTTAGCACAAATGCTCAGCTCTTTCGTGAGTTATAAACTTCAGAATAGGCACTTCTTAGTCAATGACCCGAGTAAAAAATCGGAAAATACTGTTTAGAAATAAATAAAAACAATATTTTAAAATACTGTTGGAAACTTTTGCAATATTGGGGCTGGGTTGTTCTTTTTTGCATCTATCCTGGCCTTGGCTTCTCTTGTTCGTATTTTTGACACTTGTCTTCTAGTATTCCATTTAATTTCATTAACTTTGCTTTCTCTACTCACCACTCAATGTCACACTCATCCCTAGAAAAGACACTTCAATTTGTCACACGATAAATCTGTAAATTCAACAAACCTATTTCCTTTATTTGAATTTTGTATAAATAAATTTAACAATACAAAAAATATAAATTTCTTATTTGAGAAAATGTGCAAAAATATTTCTTACCATGAGAAATAATAATCACCCTTCTGTTTTGAAACCTGTGATTTCTCTCCTTTGAGTGAAAGTGGAATAATTCAGAGAAAAGCGTAAAAAGAGAAGTGAAAGTGGGAAAAGTTGGCATTTGTGTCTCGAGATTGAGTGCGAGTGGATCTCTTTTAGTGCAAATAGCTTTTATTTATTAAGATGGGATTTCTAGGATCCTGCTGTGGATGTATAAGCCTCCGACGAGGATCTTATTTAGTCGGTATCTATTCAATTGTAAGAATTTAAATTATACTTATATTCATTATATGTGAATATTTATACGAAAATATACATTTCTTTATAATATTCCAATTGGAAGGATAAAACTATAAGCTTCTGTTTGTATCTAAGGTTAAGTTTCACACAAAAGGGTTATTAAAAATTAATAAGGAAAGTAAAAATTTCACATGACTTGAATTCATTTTCTCTTCTTTTGAAAAACAGGAAATTATATCATTAGTTTTTATCCTGAGTTGTCAAAATTTTAAGATAGATATTAAAACAACCTCAGCATTTATTAAGCTCCCAAATTGAAATTGGTATCGTCGAAAATTTAAAATTTTACTTCAATAGATAGGAACTCACCTAATAAGATATTAAATGACGTTAAGTTTCCTATTGAAGAACTAATAACTTTTAAGACTGCGTAATTTACTGGAATTATTTCTATCATTTTGAACTTTGTAACGAACTTGGTAGTGAAGGGAAAAGAAGGGGTGGATAAGAGAAAGTTTGTAAAATAATTAATTGGATTTTCACCACAAAATTTACAAGAATACAAAATAAAAGCTTTGATAACCACAAAAATCAAATTAAATATTTACCATATTTGCAAACCAAATGTGTTTTTTAATATTTAACCAGAATATTTTTATGACATTGAAAAATAAAAACCACTAAAAGTATCATCGACTTTAAACAATTGAACTGTTGTTCTGATATTGAGAAAAGTCATTTTAATTTCTCAAAACATGAACGAACATGATATCCTCATTCAATCTAAGTATTCGAAGATTATTTCATTGAAAGTGATTCTTCTGAATGAAATCGTGTTTTTTTCTTTCCTTTTCTCTTAAGAATAGAAACTTAAGTCCTAACTCTTCTTTCAGTTCTCATTTTCTTTTTCTCATTTGTTCTTCTACTAAAACTTAAGAAATAAATCTCGAGACTCAAAAGCCTCTTTTTCTAAGATTAAACCAAAACTTTCTCTTTTCATCACCAAAAAGACCTGAATATTCTTACTCAATATAAGTATTATAACACGCTAAAAATTAAAATCATGAAAGCTATACAGGAAATTAAATTACACTACCACTACCTGGAAACTTATACTACATTACTCATCATTACAAAATTCTGACTTTGGAATTTTTTTTAAAAAAAAAGCTAAAGAAAAAAAATAAGAGTTTTTTTTCAATAGGAACTTTCAAACTTTTTACATTATGGATCTTGTCAATTTTTTTTATAAAAGTTTTTGTGATATACGTCCAAATTTTTGAAATTGACGGATTTCTCTATAGATTAAAGAAATAAAAAAAATATAAGAGAATTTAGGTTAAGTGATCCAAATATCGTTTCCTCGATCCATTTATGCCAAAATTTATAGAGCACATATAAGTTAGAAGCATTTTATACAACAGAGTTAGTTTTAAAGTAACGAAGGATAAATATTAAAATAATTTATATGCGAATCTGTAATTTAATCATTCTATTTATCTTAATAATGTAATTGATTAAATTATTTATTAAATTATTTAAAGTGTGTACAAAATATTATTAAAATATGATATATTTTTAATATATTATTTCCAACCCTGGTTATTTGAAATAGTGATGTGGTGATGATTTTGTGTGCCAAATTCCAAGAGTTCCATTAAGAATCCCATTTAGATTGAAAGTTTTCACCTTCTTGGAACCAACCTCATCTTTTTCTTTTTCTTTATTCTATTCACAGTTTCTTTCATTCCATTTGGGTTTCAAAAAGAAATAAAAAAGAAGTCAGTCTAAAAGAAAACTGAAAATACAATAAAAATTTGAATATAAAGTTATAACAATCTCAATAATTCAAAGAACAAAAAGTAACATAAATTGTTCTCTAATTTCATTTTCCTTAATAGCTGACTGACTACTGACAGCATCATTGTCTGGTAATGACTACTGCGTATAAAATGGTCAATTATTGTCAAAAATGACCCTTATTTGTTTGCAAAAGTTTCACAACGGAACCTCTACACCTGTTGTGATATATCCTATTAGTAACTTTATACTCCAGTTGTCAATAATAATGATCACTTCTTTGCTCGTATAGAAATTTCAGTTTGCATATTTATCACAATTTTTTTTATATATTGTATATAGGTCAAAGTATTAAATAAAACTTTTGTATTTCAAATAATACTCAACTTCAACTTGGAAAAATATAATAAAATTACGTAATTAAATCTTCAGGCTTTCTCTAGAAAAGAATTTTGAAAAAAAAAATTCCACAATGTTAGTTTTATTTGAATTCATGCGTCCGTTGAAAATTAATGGGAAAAGTTTTTAGTGCATCCTGGATGGAAAAAAGTAAGGGTTTATTTCTAACTGCATCTTTTTTCATGTTTTCTACCTGCATTTTGATCATTTATCATTCCACCCGTTAGCTCGTCCGTTTTCATTTCTTTTGCCAAAAGAAAGAGAAAATTCAGGAAAGTGGATGAGGTTTTATTTTATTTTTGTTGAAAAAAGGAGGAGTTCTTTTTGTAATTTGTATCCCTGTTCAGTACTAAGTTGAGGCTCTGGGTTAGTTTAGTGGTCATATTTAAGAAAGGGACGACTACGGCGACGAGGACGACGGGAACGACGTAGTCTTTCTCTTTTAAGAAAAAGGAAGAAGAGGGGAGACGACTTGTGGTTGTTAGATTTATTTACAACTTTCTCTTCCTTTCTCTCCAGAGGGGAAATTGAGTACCTCAAATATTAGAAGAATCAGTGTTCGAAATTAAGTTTTCTGGGCAAAAGTTTTTTAGATATAAGACAGCTATTTTCAGTTCAATGAACTAGAATTATATTTTGTTGACATTTAATTTTTATCTTTGACACTTGGAAGAGATTTAAGGTTCAGTTTTCTGGAAGGAGAAAGTTCTGGAGAATTTGATGATGGCTATGGATATTTTTTGAGAAAGGAGAAAATAAGAGACGTATAAACTAAAACTAATTAATTGAATTTTAATCCAACTTGAATTATTATTTATTTCTAAAAACCTCCTCCTCCTACTGTATTTACTGTTGTGTGTTTTATTTAAAGTTTAATAAATCTATGGAATTTTACTCGTTTCAAAATGCCTGGAAGTTAAATGCAAACAAAACTAATACTCTTCTTACTTGTGGTTTTATTATTACTATGAGTAGATTTAATATAGCCAACTTATGTTTTTGAACAGATCAATTATTATTTACAATCAAAAAACAAACATTTCTAGGAAATTGACCAAAACTAAATCTAGAATATGAATTTTGTTGTTTTTAAAATTTATAATTCTAAGAAGCCTTGGGCTGTTGTGTGTGAGCTTAGCTTAATGAAAGTGTTTTGAATAGTATTGGAGTAATACGATGAATTTAACTTAAATTCAAAATTAACAAAAAACTTTTGTTAGTTGAACTAAATTAACAAAATTACTAAAAATCACGATCAACTGAAAAAGAATGAGAGGGTTGTTGTTACTTTAATTAATAAAAGTAAGAAAAACCTTTGAAAGACTTTGATTCTTTTACAATAAGAAAAGGTATGAAATGTTTCTATATTTTTCTATAATCTTTTTTAATTTAATAATCCTGCAAATTTTAAAATGTAATCTCAAAATGTTATTTTAATAACAAGGTTTTGCTAATAGCATTTTATGAAAGATCTTCAAATTAAATATTTTAATTATCTACTTCGAAGATTTAGAGTTAAAGGATCGATAAAGGTTACACATGTAAACTTGAACTTGCGTTTCTTCAATTTTCTCCGTTTTTGAAGATTTCAATATTTGTCGAAAATATATTTTAATACTTTAGCTGCTGCTGTGAGAGTGAAAAAAAATCTAGATGAAAAATGTGAAAGCATTAAAAGAGTCAAGAATGAAGGAGTGAAAGTAGAGAGAAAGTGAAAATTAAATTACAAAAGAACATTCACTCTAAAAAAATCACAGTCACATAAATTTAAGTAAATTTAATTTATTTCATCCAAGTGGCAAATTCTGTAAAAACAAATCCGTCGGTTGGAAACGAAATATATATTTTTTGTAATATTTTTTTAGATTTATTTTTCCCTATTTTCATACTTGTCTGGCCCTGGAGTTGTTTATGAAACAATTGTCCGATTTGATTCTGAAGGATGGCAAAGTTGGTTAAGTAATCAAACATTTAATGAAACGGAGGATGATGAAGATCAAACATTGCTCGACGACGACGAAGTTGTAACAGATTTTGGAAATCCAATTGGTTAGTCAAAACTAATTATTACAACAATCCTTAATACTCTAAGGGTATAATTGAAATTAATAATATTTTTAGTGTATGTTTTATCCCTGGTTGATTTCATCACTGAAGTTTTGGGTGTTTTGTCTGCATTGCTTTTAATTATTGGTCTAATGAAGGTAAGATTCATAATTTTATTAAGTAATAAATAACGGAGGACGGAGTGTTAAAAATGACTTCCATTTTCACAGGATGATTGTCGCTTTCTAGTTCTATTTTTGATTATTGTTCCATTACATACAATTATTGATACATTTATGGTAATATTTATTGTTCTTGAAAATATAAATGGAGATCTTTGGGAAGTTGCTATGAAAAATATTCCCTTGCTTGTACTGGATCTTGGACTCAACAGTTTTAATGTAATTGTTGAAACATCTTCATTTTGAAATATCAATTCGAATTATCTCGTTTCTTGAATTTTTGTAGGTGTATACAGTTCTTTGTGTCTTGTCACAGTATCAAGAGTACAAGATGGGAAGAGGCAGTAAAGCGTACCAAGCATACCTGAAAGTAAGAATTAAAATCTTATATTGCAGTTAACTGAAAATATAAAACAGGATTACTTTTCAAATTCTTTTAGCGACAGTACAGTGATGCAAGTGGATATGGAATCACAACAAATCGTTCTGGTATGTCAACAGTACCAAATAGAAGCAGTGGTAAATGTGAAATCTGGTTGGAAGATTTTGGACTTAAAAAAGTTCCTGAAATAGATGTTAAAAGTCATAATAATAGTTCAGAAATTACCAAATCATTATTAAAACCACATACTTCAACTATAAAAAATTCACCGTCCCTTCGATCGAATCGTTCTTCAACTGGTATGGAATACAGTACAATTGATACTGAAACAGCACCAGAATTGGTCTAAATTATATTTCTATTTATTTATTATTATTCTAATAAACTTGTATGGATGAAATTAAATTTTAAAATATTTAAAACATATTAATAAAGTGGAGATTTTAATCTCAATGGAAGAAATTACGCAAAAAAATCCGATGCGAAGTTAATGACTTGATCCAAGGTGAGGAGCCATCATTATTCCCTTGCCAACCATTTTTTTTAAAAGTTTGAAAAAATCCGAGTATTGTTGAAAAAAAAGTTGGCATTTTAAAAAAAAATTGGGAGTCTATTTTTCTTCTGAGAGGACTGGGATTCGCTGAAATGGACAAAAGAAGAAAATCGAGATCAGTCACTGCTGAAACGGAGATTGAAATTCTAAAGCATCCGCCTTCAGAATGGATGGGTGAAGAATTTCCCGGAGCGCCATGTCCATCCCCTGTCACCGAAGAAGAAGATTTTTTGGATTTGAATCAAGTACATAAACCAGATTTAAGTCAGGACACGTTGACGGCATCTTCTTCTGATGATCTTGAGTGTTACAGCGATGATGAAGATGAGGAAGAAAATGAAAAACGCTTGGAAGAAGATGCGCGATTGGATTATGTTTTCAGGATGCAGAAAGCACTTAATGAAAAATTTCAAAATTCAACATGGATTCATCCGCATGGACTCACAGAATTTGACTACTGCTTAATTCCTCCATGTTGTGAAGAACGCTTAGAAGAATTTAAGGTAATAAACTTTTATAAAGTTCAAAAGCACTTACAAAAAACTTTCTACTTTTAGCTGACTACAGTACGTGAGAGCTACAAGTACATGGATGAGCATCCTGAATTGAATGCGATACTTTCAGTTTTCTTCAAGTATGAAAGCATTATTTAAGATAAAATAACTGATTTATAATTTTTTGAATTTTTATAGAAGTCTTTTAAAAACTCAACCAGAAGATGCTGTAAATTATGCCATTAAATTTTTCACATTTCGGCAAATGCATATTAGCGATATGAAACGAATGGTACGCGATGAATTGGAACGACTACATAAAATCAACAATCCAAAACCCCTCATTGTTGTTGATAAGGAAGAAACTTCTGCGCAGATGTCCACGTTGAATGATGTCAAGAAGGCTCCTGTCCTGTGTATTGATACGAAGCGTCAACAACGTCCAGCGTAATACTAAACTAAACAAATTAACAATAAATTAAACTTTACAAAAAAAAATGTTGTTTGATGTATTTTGTAGAAAAGTCAACAAAACAGAAAAGAAACCTGCTTATTGTAAGAATCCTGAATATGGACATCGTCATTATCACACTGGTTCACATGAGGAAGAAAAACAAATTGAAGAATAATTTTGAAGTTTCTTCATGAAAGTTAGGAAAGAAACAACCATATATTATTCCATCAAAGGAATTGAAAACTAATGTGACAAGAAATATCTTTGAATAATTTAGTAATCCAAATGATTACTTTACTTAGTCATATACACAATGTCAAAAGTCCTAATTAATAAATTATATCCTAATAAAACTAATCGATGCAAAATTCATTATTCTCTAATGGGTCTTTTCACGCTTTTGAACATGATTATATGAACCATTTGTTGCCCGAGTGGGAGCAATCCAAGTATCTTCTGCAATCTTGTATAACTTTGGAAAGTTCTATTAGACACATAAGAGTTAATATAATAGCAAAAATGTAATAGAATTTTGATTACCTTTAGTAAAATATAGAAAGCAACTAAATATGCTGCAATGGCAATCGACAATACGAGATCAAATATTGCAGGCTTCACACTGGAATATAAAGAATTTTAAAATTAAATTCCATGTCAAGTTAACTTTCATAAGAATCTTACTCATAAGAAGTTATAATTCCACTAGTAGTGTCATAAAACACAAGATTTGAATCACGCTTATCTGGCTTCATTATAAAAATATTTGTCTCATGAGTATATCTAAAAAACAGTTAAAATCCGAATTACAAAAAGATAACTTTGTTTTGTAATATTTACCTGGCAAGTAAAGACTTCAATGACTGGACAAATCTGTTTTGTTTCGATGCAAGAAGTTGGGCTGACCTTGGTTCAGAACTGACATACTCTAGTGTGGATGCAAGTGATTCTTTTGAGAGGCCCTAAAAATATTTACAACGCTTATAAATAAGATTGATTGGTCAAGTCCATAAAAAACAACATAAAATACGAAATTACATACAAGTGAGCCAGTAAATGCGACATCAACTTCGGATACGTTATAAATGCTTGTTGCCAAAGCTTCTGCTATTGCGTGAGCCTTTTTCGTTAAGTCTTCAATGTCAATTCTGTCTCTTGTGTCCAGAATGCTTCGTTTTATTTGATCAGGGCTCTAGAAAAAAAGAAGAAATACAATACAAAATAATATTGTAAAAAATGTCACTTATTCCTCAACCCTAAAAAATAATTTGATAGGTGAGTGTTTTTTTTTAAATTTAAGTTAAAAACCAGTGTCCGAAGCCCTCCATGCCAAATCAGCTTTAGAGGCCTTCGGAAGGTTTTTTATGTATTTTAAAAAAAGAAGCTAAATCTCATTAATCTTACCTCGTATGAAGTTAAGGAAATAGCATTGATCTTTTTTAGATGAAATTTCTCATGTTCCCACGATAGTAAATTTTCCGTTCGAACTTTTCGCTGCACAACCTCAACTTTAAGTTCTGGGTACAACTTTTCAGTCCCTTGGATTAAATTCTGTGAAATTCAAATAATAATATTAAAGAGTAGTTTGAATTTAAAGCGACGACGACTTACATTAATAAATGCATGAAGCATCGTTCCTTCTCGAATAGTTCGTGAAAGATGAATATAAATACGATTTTTAGTTCCAGCAAGTGAATCTAAGCATACTACAAGACGTGTGTCTTGTAAATCGCTGTTTTCTGAAGAATCGATCTGATCTTCTAAATATTTTTGAGTTCCATGATAATTAAAATACCCAGCACCAGATAGTAAGAACAAGATGGATTTTTGGGTTCGTACGCTGTTAGCCCATGTTGGCAATTTTGTTGATGTTGAACCTTGGTGAGTGTAGAAATGAGAAAATAATCGAGCTAATTCCAGTAACACTGAAACTCCAGATCCATTTGAGTCAGCTCCATAAGATAGATCCTATTGTGTTTTTTTTTTACAATTTCATTGATTTTAAAATTCAAACTATGACATTTTCACTTACAGCTGCAGGACTCATACTGTCGTAATGAGCAGTGATTAATATAGGGAAGTTTCTATCGGATTTGGAACCAATAAGAGATCCTTGGATATTGACCACTTGAGCATCTGTTTTCACTTTTGGTGTTCCAATCATTGATCCTGTTATCAACTGGACACCATTTCCGTGTACGTGATGAAGTAAAGCTGAAAAATTACAAAAAGAAATTAAAAATTATTTAAGTGTCGGAAGTATAAGAATACTTTACTTTGAAAAGCGGAAGAAGAAGGTCCTAATGATTCGGCACTTTCTTTAACAGTTTGATAAAGCTCTAATGCTTCATCAGATTCATAGATTAAGTAAACTGGCACAGAAGTGGATTCTTCAATCATAACTTCCTCCAAATCATGGATCTGATTTATCGTTTCTTCACTTAATGAAGAAAAATCTACAGGTATTATGATAACAATTCCTGCGACACTATACTTCAATAGATTCTTATACATTTCTGTAGTTAAATCTACTATTTTCACAAGGTAGCAACGTCTAGGAGATCCTACAATTTGTGAACCTGGAAGTACTCGAGTCTCATAGCTAAGTATACTACCGGTAGTACCTAATTCACAAAATAAATATAAGTAAGATAATAAATAATTAAATCTTTCCTTACCGTAAGATGTTCCATGAAGCTCAAATTGTTGGAGACGAAAAGCAGGGAATTCTGTTGCAGCCAAGCAAGGTGAAATGGAGACGAAGACAGGAAGCGCAATTAAGAAATATGTAAAGAAAAAAGATCGAAAGACCTCGAAGAGTTCACTTCCATGTTCCAACGACATTCTTTGAGTAAATGATGATTTCTTATTCTAATATACGTTTTAGTAATTGTTGTAATGAAGTAGTATTCCACATCCACCACTTTCACTACACCACCTCCACCGGCAAATTTACTGAAATAAATAAATATATACTTAAGTTAAGTATTATTAGAATTGAATTGAAAATTAGATTTATTGTCTCTTCAATGTCAACATTTTTTGGGTTTCACCTCTGCTGATCTCCCCATTGTCAGATACTTAATTGTAAATTGTTGAAAAATGAAAGTTAATACTTTACCTTTGGTTTTAAGAAGATTAAAACTCAATTAAATTATGTATGTGAAGTTAGAATTCAATTGTGCTATTTTTTTTTCCCGCCGGGCGGTTTTTTTTCCCGCCGATCCTCTGGTGTGTGCCACAAGACCGTCTTACCGTCTGCAATTAATTTTCCCATTCTAAGAAGTTCTTAATAATGTTAGGTAAACATTAATTATACTACTCGCCCACTTTTACCTAACATGAGAATTAATCCTACCCCTTATTTAGTAAAATAAAATGGTGAATTCATTAAATTATTTTTAATAAAAAATTAAGGTAAGACGGTTTTGTGGCACACACCTGAGGATCGGCGGAAAAAAAAAACCGCCCGGCGGGAAAAAAAATAGCACAATTGAATTCTAACTTCACATACATAATTAAATTCCGTAATAATGATGAGGAGGGATGAGAAGAGCATGCATGAAATATGAATGACAAATGAGGACACCGATATGGATGATTATGATGTGCCGATGTACGCATTTGCTATACTGCAAATTGATTTTAAAGTTCCCGTTCCAGATAAATTCTTATTTTTTCCCACAAATTATGTCTCAACATTCCCAAAAACTCATAGGAGCACATATTAATTTTTACAACAATTAGAAAAAATTTCTTTCCTTTTTTGACTTCAAGGAATATCCTTTTTCTTAACTGGTTGAAAAAAAGTTAATTTTTACGCTAATTTAATTTAACTCTAACTTTTGTGATTTTCTTTAAAACAATATTAATTGGTTTTATTTTTTCATAAATGTCAAATTAAGCTAAGAATTTATGTGTTACTGGAAATTTAACAAAGTAAGTTAAGAGTTTGTAAAGTCAAAGCTGCTAAATATGATAAAACAATTAATATAAACCAGTTCATATGAATTTTTTTTAATTTAAAATGTTGTAATTCTAGGATTTTGTAATAATTTTTCGTCAGCCAACTTTTGTTTAATTTAGCAACTTTCCGCTTACTTAAGCCTGCATGTGCAAAAAAAACCACGAATATTGCCTCAGTCTGTCGGCTGTATTTCTTCATTCATTGTCTCCTTCTTGTCCAGCCAAGAACAAGCAAAGCCGCCAGCAGCCACCGCCCATTACTTGTAACTCCAAGCCCCCAAACAAGTGGAGCAACTATTATTGTGTAATTGTCCACTCCACGAAAATGTAATTAATTGTAATCGTCTTCTCATACATTGTTCAACTTTAGTCTTCCTTACAACATACAATCTTCTTTAAATCACAGGTAAATTATCATAATTAACTTATTATTATTATAATAAGACCAAACTCATTCATTAATCTTTTTTCTAACCGAATACCGAATTACTACTATCAGTATCAGGTGATTCATGTTCTTCCAATATCAAGAAGGCAGTTTCATTAAACATTATTCATTATTGTTTTTGTTTAAGTTTATAATTTAAGATTAAGAAGTTATGAGTAATTGTATTGTTATAATTTATTACAATACAATCACTGATAAATTATAAATAACTGAATGACGAAGAATTTTTCCATTCTTTTTTCATGCTTGGTGTTGGAGATCAGTGATAGCTAATCTCTCTAGAGCAAAAGCTTACGTCAGTTAATTTATATTTGAGCACTTATTATGTCAACTCGTTCTTTTACAGTTTCCTTCCATACCCAACACTACTGAAGCTAGACAGGATGAGTAATAGCTACTATCTTAAATTCGGTCTTCATCAACACAAATACCAATAATAGCCCTTAACTAATTCAGCTACACTACAAGGATAAGGAAAGAAGGGGTTGTATATTCTTCACAATTCATGCACTTAAGGAATATCGGAAAGAATCAAATCTACAACAGCCAATACACTGTAAGTAATATCAAATACTTTATTAATTATTATTAGTTTTAATATTATTAAAACTCACACGTCCCATCCTTCACCTTCCTAAATAAGAGTGTTTAATTCTGAAATAATGACCGGACCGGTAAATATTAGCTTTTAGTTTTAAAATTAGGAACATGATCTCTGGTTCGGAATTTTTACTAGAAGAATGAAATTAAAAATTTACAGATTAAAATTCACATGCAAAAATTCTTCTGTTGTTAGATAAAGTTGAAATGATAGAAAGATAGGATATCATATTGCATTTGCTTAGACTCACAACTTAAATATCCATCATTATGATGTATCTGTGCTTTTATTTGATTGAATAGTTTTTAGAATTTATTTGCCGTGTCAACATAATTTCTAGTAAACATAAAATTGCGTGAGACTTAAGAATCAACTTCAACTTGAATTGATTGATCAAGAAGGTAATAATGGAAGATACCAATTTTAGTTCTTTTCTTTGAAAGTTTCGCGTGTGTCCTACCTATCATTCGACTTGACGTATTTCCAATTTATTGATGATAATAGTATTGGTCTTTACTTTAAAAAGGATGTTAGTATGTTATATTGATTGATTTTATTGATTGTTTTTTTTTCGTGGTTTTAGACTTATTTTCATTTACGTTGACTTCTTACCTTTTACCAAAACCCGTGGAGTGGGCAGTTACTGATTGGGTGGGTTGGACGTTGGACTGGAGAGTATAAAAAATAGCTGGTTAATTTTTAACTATTTGGTAAGTTTAGTAAAAATATTTTGTAAATTCCTTACTTGAATTGTCAATTAATTACTTTTCAGGTGTGATGTTGACCTCCAAGACTGCCCATTTCTTACATGTTTTTTTGTTGGTTAGTACTATTTCTGCTTTTGAATATTTGACTGGTGGCCTCGATTGGATAATATCAAATGGACAAAGCAAATTTGCAGAAATTGACCCATGGGCTGACTATGGAATTATTTCTACATTGATTCTATACACGCTTAGAATATTGACACTATTAGCACTCCCACAAGTAAACATAATCTTAATTTTAATTTTTAATGAATCTGAATTAAACGATTTCTTTTATAGGCTGTATTTAATTTTCTTGGACTTACGTTATTTCCTGGATTTCCTGAAAAGGTTGTACTCAAGGGCAGCCCCTTATTGGCACCTTTTATTAATTTCCGTGTTGTTACACGTGGTGACTTCCCTCGACTTGTCAAAGACAATGTCCTGAGAAACATAAATTTATGCTTAGATGTTGGATTGGACAATTTTATGTTTGAAGTTGTAACAGATAAAAAGATTGATGGATTAGATAAATTCAGTCGAGTTAGAGAAATTGTTGTACCATCAAATTATACAACTAAAACAGGAGCTCTCTTTAAAGCAAGGGCTTTGCAATATGCCCTTGAAGAAAATGTGAATATTCTATCAGATACAGACTGGATTGTTCATCTGGATGAAGAAACTTTACTTACTGAAAATTCAATCAGAGGAATTCTTAATTTTTGTTTAGATCATAAACATAGTTTTGGACAAGGATTGATTACTTATGCTAATGATACTGTAAGTATTCTATTCTTTTTAAAAGTAAAAATGTATAATGTGTAAAAATTAAATTTCAGATTGTTAATTGGATGACAACATTAGCAGACAGTTTTCGAGTTGCAGATGACATGGGTAAACTGAGGGCTCAATTTTATTTGTTTCATAAACCATATTTCTCATGGAAAGGATCTTATGTTGTCACACAGGTACGTGTAAATTATAATAATTTTGTATATTTTTTGTTATTAATTTCATTTAATTTGTTTAGGCTGGAGCTGAGCGTAAAGTTGGTTTTGACAATGGTTTAGATGGATCAGTTGCTGAAGATTGTTATTTTGGAATGAAAGCATTCTCAGAAGGTTATACATTTAATTTTATTGAAGGTGAAATGTGGGAAAAATCTCCATTTACAATCTGGGACTTCCTTCAACAAAGAAAACGATGGATGCAGGTAAAGTAAAAATAAAAAGTAATATTATGAAATATAAAAATAATTTTTTATATAAATTTTAGGGTATATTCCTTGTTGTTCATTCTCCAAATATTCCTTGGAATAAGAAGTATCTATTAGCGATCTCATTGTATTCCTGGTTGACACTTCCTCTAACCACACTGAATGTAGTATTTCCTATTATTGCTCCAATTCCAATGCCAGGGATATTAGATTTCCTTTGTGCATTTGTTGGATCCATGAATATATACATGTATGTTTTTGGAGTTATGAAAAGTTTCTCAGTGCTTCGTATGGGTCCTTTTAAAATACTTTTTTTCATCGTTGGAGCACTTGCCACTATGCCATTTAATGTACTCATTGAAAATATTGCAATCATTTGGGGACTCTTTGGAAATAAATACCATTTCTATATAGTCAACAAAGAAATAATCAAGTCAACTCCTACAATATAAATATATACATACAACTCATAATAATTCCAAATAGACAAATAAAATTTAACTTCCATCTTAAATTGAAATTCACGTTACTCATAAAAAATTATTCATGGAAATCCGAATTAATTAAATATTAATAATTATTAGCCGCAGACAGCGTAGCTGGAAAGGCTTATGGTTTTTTATTTTACTGATTTCAGTTTTAAGTTTTGTGAAAAGTTTTTAACTAAAAATGGTCTGCTCGCTTTGCAAAGTCTGTAGGTAACTCCTCCAAACTGAAATTAAAAAGCGCCAACAGAATCTAAAAAAAACTATTATCACTTAAAAAAATTCAATTAATCAAGTAATTGATTTAACTCCTTAACTATTCCAATTCCATGAGTACCACATCTAAAGTCGTTTTTGGCCTCTCTTGTGTAGTTTCCGTTGGTATAATTGGATTTGTCCATTTTACACAAATTAAAGAAAGGTTAGAAAATTTTAAATAGAAATTCATTCATGTTGAATTAATATTATGAATATTTCTTTTAGACAATCATTACATGATGGTGTATTACGTGATAAAACCAACAATTCTACTATTGAGTTGAAGTCTAAAGAAGATGGCAAAATCACACGGATAGGTTAAATTGTCAAAACGTTAGCGATTTTCAGACCTCCATCACCTTTCCTTCCAGTTTAACTTCGAAAAGTAAAAAAATAATAATCTGATTCAAAAATTTGTTAGTAATTTTTTAACGTCTTTTAGGAAGAATTTTTATATTTTAGGAATAAAAATCAGGATTTTTGGAAATAAAACAAATAACGTTGGTGGAATTCTGAAAAAATGTTTAAAACAAATAAAACTCAAATACAGCCATCCAATTCTTCTAATAAGAGACACAATTGTACATTATGCCAGAAATCATTTAAAACCAAAGCGCATTTGTTTCGGCACATTCCCAAACATACCAATGAGAGACCATTTCAATGCAATATTTGTAATAAAGAATTTAAACGAAGCGAATATTTGAAGCGCCACGGAATAATCCACACAGGAGAAAAACCAGTCCAATGTAAATATTGCAACAAAAAATTCTCACAAAAAGGCTATTTGAACATCCATTTGAAAATACATACTGGACAAGGACTCATCAAATGTACAAAATGTACAAAACAATTCAAAACAAATCAAGAACTTAAGGGACATCTGATAACCCACACGAAAGAAAGCAAATTCATGTGCACAATTTGCAAATATCCAGCACCAACCAAGAGTAATTTAAAAGATCACACCATTGGAATACATTCAGATGAAAGTCCTTACAAATGTAAAGAATGTGGAAAACAATTTGGATGGAAAAGGGCGTTGAGGTCTCATATGCGTATTCATAAGGGTGATTTTGGTGTCCTTTTGAAAATTAAAGATGTTAGGGATTTAATGAATAATTTACGAGTGAAATATGGAATTGGATTTTGTAATTCAGATGGATGGAAACCAATACAAATTGAAGATACACCACAATTAATCCAACACATTAAAATCAAATACACAACTAAACCATTCCATTGTACAAAATGTGGACAGTTGTATAGTCAAAAGAGTAGTTTGAAGCTGCATATGAAGATCCATGACAATTTGAAGGAATACAAATGTGATGATTGTGGGAAGGAATTTCGACATAAGAACCATTTAATTTGTCATATTCGAATTCATACTGGTGAGAGACCCTACAAATGCCCACTTTGTACTAAAACATTTACTAGAAGTAGTTCCATGAAAGTTCATCTAAATATTTGTCATATAAAAGAAAAACATTGGAAATGTGAAGTATGTGGTGTGGATTTCACGTCAAACAGTGCTTTGTACAATCATAAAAAATCCAAGCTGTGTATTGAAACGCATAAGAATATTAAATCTTCCTAACAATTATTGAATAAATAAATTATGTTTGCTTTTGTTAATCATTCATTTTTATTTTAAAACTAAATTATGCATTTTTGTTATTCTGACTACCAGAATTTCGGTTGTGTATGTTTGGTCTGTAGCCTTTTGCAAAAAAAAATGCACTCCTGAGAGTGGATTCAAATATGGGTGCGCTGCGGCAAGGAGAGGTAGCGGGATGCGATTGATTTAGTTAGA
>JAQGCN010000058.1:0-55086 GCA_034699725.1 Friesea truncata | reverse complement strand
TTATTTCTGAATTTTGCTCTCATTTGTATACTTATGCTGTAGCAGAGTACTAATTTTGCGCTTGCGCAATCTCGTTTTAGGAGTTTTGTTTAGGACTGGTTTAATCTTTTTTTAGGTATTTTTAATTAATTTTTAGGTAAAATGTTTAGGCAAAAAAGTTTAGGCGGGTTTCACCCTTTATTAGGACAAATTAATTTGATCTCATTTTTATATGTTTATGACGTAGATATTAACATATCAATAACAGTTTTAAATACAATTTCACTAAAGAATATTAGTGTGATTTCTTTGTTTTGAATAGGAAATAATCCAGAGAAATATACACACATATTACTATAACTTCTAATCACCATTGTTTCTTCCTTTGATAAATTGACATCATTCAAAATATATGATTCCTTAAATTTGATGGATGATTGGGGTAATTTTAAAGATGCATCAAAAAAATAATTGATAGCATAAGCAGTTAAAGATTGACCAAATAATGCCCAAATAATTAATATCATTTCAAATAATGTTTCCATTGATTCAACAGAACGTATTGTAATAAACATAAATGAAATAAGGATACCACCAGCTGCCATTATGGTTGATGTAACTAAAGGTCTCGAAATTTCAACAAATGTTTGGTTAAACAATTGTATTCGGTTATAGAATCCAATTCTTTGTCGTTTTTCATGAGGAGACAATCCTTTTAACCAACTATTACAATACAAAATATTAAAATAATTAATCATTATTATCCTTTTATAATTGTATTTTACCATATTCTAGGAAACCAATGTATATTTATTGTATACAAATGAAGTATACCGTATAACGCAAAAGTACCAAGTAGAGCAAAATCTCCAGCAAGTAGGCCACCAGCAAAGCATCCAAAAATTAAATCCACAATATTACAAAAGGAATCATAATTTTGACCATGGAATTCTTCAATTTGGAGAAAATTGTCAATATGTCCAAGTAAGCTTTTGCATGATAATCCTTTTGCTAATAAAAGTTCAAAGTGAAAGAAAATATATCCCAATGGAACATACGTGTAAAAATTAAAGCGACAAATTAAATAGGTAAGTATAGATATGAGTCTGTTCAATGCTTCATCAGAATTCTTGGTATTATTAGTACAAGCCAAATTTCCTATATCAAAATTAACAACAAGAAATATATTTTTTAGAAATTATTGTTGTCACTCACCTGTGTCTTTGACAAGTTCAAAATATTGATTACCACATCTATTACCATCTTCTTTCTTAAACACGAAAGTTAAAAGTAAAATTATAGATTCTAAGAATAGAGTCAGAATTACAAGAGCACCGATTTGATCAATTTTTTTATAATTTTGGTTAAAAATAAGTTGTCCAGTTAATACAACAACACCACCGAAGCGAACAAATAGATGAAATGTATAGTATAACTTCCATTGAAATCCATCGTACAGGACAGTTGCACGTCGTTTATCTACATCCAACTTAACTGGATTCATTCCTAATACATTTCCAAGTCTGTGGAATCGTTCCAAATTTTTCATGCATTCTAAATTCATATTTAAAAATGGGTAGTCTTAACGCGACCTTAATACGGAGTCCTCCAAGAATTCAACTAAGGTTTAACTAACGTCAACAGTCTTTTCTTCTAACGAACATGGCAGAAAATGGTCGTAAAATACGTAGAAGCCGCAGATAGTACAGAAATTGTGTTGGAAACGTTAATTGAACAAATGGCCAATAAATTTTAATGCAGTATAAAACCATAAGCCCTGCAAGCGAGCGAGCTGTCTGCGGTGAAGAATGAATATTAAGTTAATTTAGTTTTGATTGTATCTAGTACAAAACGTCCCATTATTTGGTTGTAAAATAACAAATCGCAGTATACAAAAACATCGTTTTTGTGTAAACCACAAATTCAGATTATATATCTGATTTGATTTGATTTGAATTTATTGAATAGACACCCCACAAAATGTAGGTTGTTACGTCTATCCCCTTTTTAGGATTTACATAGTATAACAATTAAATAAGAATAGTAAAATTAATAATTCGTAATTGTAAAATAACAAATGATTACTTATAGTTACTTAAGATTATGTTTAATATTTTAAAATTTCATTTTGTTTTGAACTATCCATTTGCAACACTCTCAATGCAGGATAAATTGCAGTAGTTGGAATCCGGGATTATTGTTTCATTTCTTTTCTTGTTAAAATAATTTTGAGCACAAATAATGAAGTGTGATTTTTTGAAGTGGATAATTTCTGCAATTGAATCAGAATGAAAAATATTAATTAGACAAGCTTTAACAATATATGTAAAAGAGGTTTCATTTAGTTTATCAAAATAATTGTTACTCCTAGTCCTAATTGAGCTTCCGACCATCTCCTTTAAAATGTTTTCTGCAAATAAATCGAAATAACATATATTTTGTGTTAAGATTTTAAAAAATAATATTAATGATCTAATTTTGTAGAGCATATCATGATTGAACCAATTTAGTTCAACGAGTTTTTCTGACACATCTTGATATTTGTCCATACCATATACAAACCTAGCACACTGTCGAGTTAGTTTGTTGATCTTATTTTGATGTCCTTTACCAGTTTCACCCCAGATACTGATGCAGTAGTGTAGAACTGGAAAAATATATGATTGCACGATAAGTTTTCGATTTTTGGTGTTAAGGGCAGCTTTTAATGGATTGAAGGACCATAAGATTTTGTAGCATTTTCGAGTTGTGGTATTGATGTGATGAGACCAGGATAATTTCGAATCATAAACAACTCCTAAACATTTTAGGCTATCTTCAGGTTTAATTTTTGTACCCATGAAGTTAAGTTCTGTTTTGTTAACAATACTAGAGTATAACTTTGGTTTACAAATAATAATTAACTTTGTTTTGAAAGCGTTTAGGGTCATTCTGTTTGTCTTCATCCAGTGAGCAATATCTTGCAAGTCATCTTCTATAAGCTTCAAGGCTTCGTCAGTTTCAGAAGAATCACAATCTAGCAGGAGATACGTATCATCAGCATATAAGTATATCGTACTATTAAGTTTCAACAAAAGCAGATCATTTATGAATATGATGAAAAGTAGTGGGCCTAAGATGCTTCCTTGCGGAACACCAAGTACCGTATCAGTAGTTTCAGAATTTTTGGATTTGTAGGCTGTGAATTGGGTCCTGCCATACAAATATGAATTAAACCATTCAGTGTCAATTCCATACCAGACGAGCTTTTGTAGAAGAATATTTTTGTCCACCGTGTCAAAGGCTTTAGACAAGTCAAGAGAAACCATAAAAGTAACACGGTTGTTTTTAAGATTTTCTTCTATCTTCTGTTTGATTGCGAGATGTGCGATTTCTGTGGAGGAGTTCCTTCGGAATCCAAACTGATTAGGATGAAGTAGGCCATTTTCTTCAAGATAATCCGTTACCTGAGCTTTGACAACTTTTTCAATAATTTTTGAGAATATTGGGAGCTGTGAGATTGGTCTGAGATCGTTTAAATTCTGGACTGGACTTGTTTTTGGTATAGGAGTGATGACGGATTTTTTCAATTTTGTAGGAAAGAATTTTTGTTGTAAACTTGTATTAATTATTTGTAGTAACCACTCGATGATGTTCGGACAAGATAATGAATGGAAAAGAATCCAATTACTAACTCCAGTCGTATCTCTTCTTGCTTTTCTTCTTGCTTTTTGGATTTCTTGCTTCCTTATGTTTAATGGTATTAAGTGTATTGACCAAAGTAAGTTTATCAATTTTGGTTAGCTTCAAATTTGATTGGACGATTATTTGAGATGGTTTGGTAAGGATTACATTTGTATCATTTATTGGTGTTGTAATTGATGTGAAGTGGTTATTTATTTGGTTTGATGTAAATGGTATTGTGGTATGGTTGTTTTTTTGTATTTTGATTGTTCGAAATATTCCTTTTTCATCAATCTGATTATTTAAGTAATTCCTTCTGTCCGTTCGTACGCTGTTATTAACTGTTCTTCTAATAATTCTATAATTATTTGGTTGATTTGCAAGATACTTCTGGTATTCAAGTTGCCTAAGAATGATTAGTTGCTTAGTGTTTGATGATATTTTTAAGGGTTGAGGCTGAGATTTTGTAGTAACTGAAAGGCTAAAGTTTTTGTCTTTTGAATGAAAGGAGATTATTGATTGTTTTCCTGAGAGACTCCTGAACTTCGTTGAGGGTTGAAAATGAAATGGCCTGCGAGATTTTCTTTCTAACGAAACTGTATTGTCTTGATGGTCTTTCTCTTTCCTCTAACGAGACAGCAGTAGTTTCTTTGAAATCAAAAAGAAAAGAAACTCTGATCTTTCATGACGGAAAAAGTGAAAAAGATACTTTTCTATGAACTTTCTATCTTAAAACTTTTACTCTTTCTTAAGAAAGGTGAAGAAAACAAAGACAAACATGACCATACCAAAAACCACGAGAAACCCAACAGCAAAAATCAATTTCAATTATCCTTTTATCATTTTACAGAATGCTATACTTATTCTTTAATTAATTACAGTTCATCTAATTCCTATTGTTTTATTTATTTTCATCTGCCGAAAACTTGCTTTTGACTTGACATTGTAAAATTCGAGTCTTGAGTGAATAATACAATGGTAGCTGCATTGCATTAGTGTAAATTATTGCAATGTGGTGTATGGCAAGGCAAAGTCAACTTTAAGTTTTAGTAAAGTTTGAGTCTTATAGTAATTATCGTTAAAAGGAACTTAAACCCCCACTGTTTTCTAGCATACTGTGGCCTTCTAGCAACTTTCCAATTCTTTGGAAAATGAAACCCAAATAAATTGGGATAAAGGATTGGAGGAATCTGAAACATGCCAAGCAAACGAAATCAACACCCACAATAAAGAAAATGTTAACAGAGGAGAAGCAATTTTGTATTTACAATCATAATGGCTTCAAAACAGACTCTGATGTCTCAGTTACAGTTAAATGATACAAATATTTCTTGTAAGTTTTCACAATTTCATTCTTCCAAACACGCCTTTTAGCAATATTACTTGTAGTAAGTAATGTCAAATGTTCAAAGAACAAAAACGACATAGCTGTCGTCCTAAAACCACTCAATGACACCCCACCAAAGCCTCAAAAGAAAGCAAACTGGAAAGTGAAATTGAATGGTTAGAAAAACTAAATCCGACTGACTTATCCTTACTTCATTACTAGGAAATTGGCTCTCAAAATGGCTGACTTTGTAAAAAGAACGGAAAGAGGAAAAGCAAACAACTGCTTTTGTTCCAATCTTCAAGGAAAGGAAAGTCGGTTTTTCAATTTAAGTTTCAAAGCTGAGAAAAAGTGCTTTATCCTATTATTAGTTGGTTTTAACGAATCTCGTCTAACTAGGTCAGAGTGTGTGACACTCATCCTTTGTTTGTATCACCGCAAGACAAGAGACATCTTATCAAAAGTTTTTCCTCAGAGAAAGCTTTTTTGTCTTTTGTCACAATCTGTTTTCCTTTCTTAATTTCTTTTGTATTTTCAGTTTGATCTAAACTATATCTAATCCTCCTAGTGCTTCTAAGAAATTCTTTTCTTTTAAGACTTCAAATGTGATTAAATGGCGACTCCTTTTTAATCCATTTCATATGGTTCTTGTATGATTTTGACTCGTCAAGTAATTTCCTGTATTTTTTCAATGCTGTCATCATCTGGAATAATTGCTTTCTCTACCGTGAATTCCTTTGTTAAGTTTTCGAAGCAGAAGGAACTGCGGAATACTTTGCGAGGAAGAAATTAAGGGAAAGCGGTTTGTCAATGGGATTGGATCGTCATTTTTTTCCAAATCGTAATGCGTCTGTATGCACCATCACACCCTCGATTTCTCTTCTTTATTTTATTGGTGAGCCGTTGATGAAATTATCACCAGCACAAATGAAGCTATTCGCTATTCAGCTTACAATTTCGAGCATTGGAGATTACTAGGAAGAACTAGAGATCAAAGAATAAATAGGAAATCTGGAGTGTACTTCTTCACACACGTGACACAAATATTGATACTTTCTCCTTCACTTCACTTTCACTCACTGCATTTTTGCTGCAGCTAAGACGAGTTAAATCTTAACTTTCTCTTACAGCATCTTTCTTCCACTTCCCGTTTTACACTTTCTATTCAATGATACTCTACTCAGCAAGCGAGGAAATATTATTACTTTAGAGTTTGACTTCTTTTAGTATAATAAAAAGTCATCAATGTGTTATGAGTTAGAGAAAACTTTCATAATAAATTTTGAAGAGTTTCTTCTTGATGTATATTTTTTGTTGTCCCAAGTTTCTTTTCCCTGCTGAGCATAAATTGTGTAACGGTAGAATGCTTACATCTCATCTCATTTTTCAAATACAAATTCACATTAATAGTCCCAAGGGAATCCAGCTCTATTTATTCCTTTGGTTGAATAAGCAACCCGTAGTGTGAGAAGATTAAGTTCCTTTTCATTGAATGGAATGAATTTTAAGTTTACAAACACTTCACCAGTAGAAATGGAAGACCTTTTATCTATAAATGTAATTATAACGTGATTAAATGGAGTGCGCTAGGGAAACACGCGACAGAATTTACATTTTTGGCCCATAGTCTCCTGAATCCCTCTCATTACGAAATTCCCATTAAATCCTAGGGTCCATGAAATCTTTTCCACGAGGCAGACTGTATTGTAATTCAAACAAGATGGATTCTCTCAGAATGAATGAATGTAAATGAAAATGAAGAAAAGAAAGAGGAAAACTTGTATCCAGGAATTCAGTTCTTTTGGCACAAAAGCAGAGAAAAGACCACTACCATTGAATTTACATTTGAGTAAGCTACAAGTATGGAGAAATAAAGTGAAAGTTGAGATGAAGAGGGGACAATGAGGTCGATGTCGGTTCCAGTCGAGAGTTTCACCATAATAATCTTCTAACAACCCACCACACTAACTAGGATAATAGGAGAAAGGAAATGAAAAGATGGGATCCCTACGAAGAAGTAACAAACCCCTTCTTAAAAATATAATATTCTGAAGTATAATACTTGAGTTTATATTTTTTCCTCGAGGGTAGAATCGGAGGTTCCTCGAATCTAAAACTTGAGGTTCTTATTTCTATTCAAGTGTCGTAAAATGAAAGTAAAGGACTTTTGCGGAGATAATTATTAAACTATTTTCTAACAAAACACTGAAACAGAACTTGGAAAAATATAATTTTGGGCTATCATTAATTTGTTCAACGTTCAACCGAATTATCAAAAGAGTCAGTTATTTCAAAAAATTAAACGAACCTTAAATACATTATCACATTTCAATAAGACGAAATTAATGATTTTTTTTCCAAGCAATAAATTAGTTAAAAACAAGAAGAAAAAACTTCAATGAACTACAATATAGAAAACTTTAGTAAATTAATTCAAGCGTATTCTTTTGCCTATGTCTGCAGAATGAAATGCTTCTGGTAAATTGAACATCTCAATCCCCATTTATAAACTGATGGACATTTCGTGCTTCTTTCTCAGTCAGTGAGTAAAATACGGGCTTTCTCCAAACTGATGCGATGACATATCTCGAACACTTATTGGAAATTCAGTAGGTGGAATTTCCATGAGTGAATGATGAGGTTATGAAATATAAAGATAGACGTCATTATAGACTTTGGAAGATTTTCTTCCTTTTTTCTAGCATGATCTTACATTATATCCGGTTAAGGAAATGGATCCTCGATTGATCCTTCTCTGGAGATGAGATTAAACTTCACGTTGATGACGGAAAGGGCTTTCTCTCACCAAAGACATTTCATATTCTGTTTCCGTAAGACACAAGCCTTTAGTCTCCGTCCCTTCTTAAATGACTTTACGTTTTTTACTCATCAGGGTCCCTCAACCAGTTTCTGTAAGTTCTCATAACTTTCTCTTCTTCCTTCCCCAAAATTCTTCCTCTACACTTCCTTAATGGACTGATGTACGACGGAGATAACGAGCAGGATACTTCTTTCCCCAGTGAAAGTAATAATACATCTTTTATATTTAATTTCATCTTTTTCGAATATTTCCATCCGTATATACAACTTCAGAGCAAAAATTACGCTTTAGTAACTTAAATTAAATTACTTTATTTAATGCAATTATTCATTTTATGCATATACGAATATTTGGAGTGGTGCATAAGTCTTGGAATTACTATGTGGTATGGCATGTTACTTTCAATTAAGTTTAAAATTGAATGAATCTCGGATTTAGATACTGCCCTGCTTAGATCAGATTTTTTATGTCATCCCTGATTTAATGCCTGAGAGGAGATGCTATGAGAAAATTAAATGGATTAGGCATATGGATACTTGAAGTTTTAATCTTCGTTCCGCTCCTTTCCTACATCTACATTTTGAAAGGTTTAATTTCTAATTAGAAGCATAAAGAGTAGAAGATTCGAGTGGATATATCTTGAGAAAATAATTTTGAACTCGAAAAAAGAGAAAGCGTGAGGTGAATTCACAAAATAGAAATCAAAAACTGTAATATTGAATTCTGTGAATTTATTTTCAAAGAATTGCAAATTAAAATTTTGAACGAATTTTGTAATAGTTTTCTATTAGCTATGCATTAAGTTTAAACTTTTCCTTTGTTTTTGTTACACACATTTCTGTTCTTCTACTACGTATTTACCTCATTTGCATTTACTGTATACTATGTTTTAGTTCTATATTTTAAAAGATAAGATTCATGTTAAATAACATTGACTCAAGAATAAGGAACTTTGCAATAAAGCACAAGCAAAACATTTTTCGAGAAGTTTGAGAAAGAAGAAGTTGAAATGGAAATTAAGGGTGAAGGAGAAAGTTTTAAGAAATAAAAGGCACTAGTGGAAAGGAAGGAAGAACAAACGGAGATGCCTAAAATTTAATATCGAGTAATAGATTCGCAAATTTCCTTTTTGAACGTGCTTTCAAATTGTAAATTGGGATCTTCTGGATAAGCTCCACTTGATTTTGTAAGAGCCTCATCCCTTCTAAAGTATTGAGGCTGAGGATAGCCGGAACCTGGCGTGGTATAATCCAACATTGAAGAATTTTTCCAATTTAGATCCATTGGAGAATACAAAGTATCCCATTGGCTGCTTATTTGTTTTTCTTCCATTTCTTTCTTTACTAATTGTTGGTTAAGCCTAGGTTCTTCCTTATTTCTTTCAACACTTCGAAGATGTGTATGCATTGTATTTCCGTTGTAGTAAGATGAATTAGAATTGGTATTATTATGATGATGATGAGTGATGGTGGTAGTTGGTTCCGCATTGTTCCTAAATGAGGTTTCTCGTTGAATTGGTATGGGTGATCCCTGCTGATGCGAAGAAATGTGGTGATGATATTCTTCGTTGAGAGACATCCTGGAACCGGATCGGGATAATGGTAAGTTCAGCGTCCTTTGAGCTGCTACGGAATCCGGTTTCGAAGAGGATCCTTCTGCTTGTCCCAAATATCTTTCAACTGCACGACGCATCTTAATACAGTCGGGACAAATGCGAGCATGATAGCTAGAGAAAGAAAATTATGGGATATAAATCATTTGAGACCGAGTCGTAATGAATTTGCACGTACTGCTCCTCGCAATAAGGTTCTCCTTCAAATTCATAAAACGTATTCTCGTCCAATTGACACTTGCATTCCTAAAAAAACAAAGGAAGAAAAGCGTTCAGGAGAGTTTAATTATTTCAATTATTTTCTATTAATACCAGTTTTTTTTATATTTGTGTTAGTGAATTTGGTTCTATTTTATTATTTTAACGTAATTTTTTCACTCTGCTGAATATTATCCTTTACTGACATAATTCAATTTACAAATGAATCTTACCGTACAACGGAAGCATGTTTCGTGCCAATCTGAGCCAAGTGCAAAAAGATAAACTTGATTTGTTATTGGACGTCTACATCCTTTACATTTGGGTGCAAATAAGTTCAAGTAACAATCTTCGCAATAACTCTTCAAATCGTGTTCAAAGAACGCAGATTCTTTCAATTGTCTGTTACAATTTCCGCATCGGAAATGGTCTGGGTGAAAGTATTTTCCCATAGCAAATACAGCTTTCTAAATATAAAGAAAGTGAATGGAGTTAATTAAAGTAAAAGATGATTTCGTATACTCACGTCTCGAATTGTTTGATGACACGATCCACATCGTTCAGAGAAAAGATTATGAAAGCAATCCGGACAAAATAAACGTCCATCCTTTTCTTTGAATTCATGTGGAGAAAGTTTTCTGCTACAGTTTGAGCAAGAGAAATGATCCGGATGCCACGTTTGACCAAGTGCTTTCACGACTTCCTAAAAAGTCCATGAATAACTCATTTTTTTAAAGTGTCAAGAAAGTATAAATATGAGAGTGTGATATATTTATTTAGTTGATGGGTATTAAAATAGAAAGCTCTGATACGTTTCATTGTGATTTAAATAATTGACATTAAAACAGAACAAATCCAGAGTATATTAATCTGTGTATAGCATAATAAATATTCATTTCGAATATGTTTTATTTAGAATAATGGTTTTAGTCAGATGTCATAACTCGTAAAAGGAGGAAGTAAGAGAATGTGATTAATTACCCCAATGATAGGTTGTTTACATCCGTAACATTTTGGTGAGTAGAGACGATGGTAACAATCAGGGCAGTATGCCTTATTGTTCTTTTCCATAAAGTTATTCGGATTAAGTCCTCTTTGACACTCAGCACAGTTAAAACAATGTTTGTGAAACTCCTTTCCCATTGCATTTACTCTATCCTGAAACGTATGCATAATTCATGAAACATTTTGATTGATGACTTGTTGGATGGGTTAATATTGGACTAAAAGCTTAAAGAGCTCCTGTCTCAAGCATCATTTGGTCCAGGAGTGTGAAAATGACTAAAAGTTGACATACCCCAGTGGTTATAGGATTTTTACAAGTGGCACACTTTGGTGAATAAATTCTGTGAAAACAGTCAGGGCAGTAGAGCTTATTGTTTTTGTCCATATAGTTATTTGGATCCAGATTTCTCGAACATTCGCTGCAGTTAAAACAGTTTTTGTGGTATGGTTTTCCACTAGCATTGACTGGTTCCTATTTGATTTGATAACGCTTTAGCAGTTATTTGGCAAGAAGTATGTTTCAATACTAAGAAAACTTACCCCTGTGGTTATGGGTTTCTTACATCCAGTACATTTTGGAGAATAAATATTGTGGTAGCAATCAGGGCAGAAGATTTTGTTCCCTTTCTCTTTGAAATTAGATGGTGAAAGTGGCTTATGACATTCATTGCAAGAAAAACAATTTTTATGGTAGGGTCTTCCGCTTGCCACTATGGGGTCCTTTGTCCATTAAGAGAAAAGAATTTTATTTATTTTCACTTTATGTTCAACATTTCTAAGATTTTGATCACACTAATTTAAACGGAGCAATACTTACCCCAGTTGTAATTGGTTTCCTGCATGCTGTACATTGTGGAGAATAAAGACGATGATAGCAATCAGGGCAAAAGAAATTATTATTCTTTTCCATAAAATTATTCGGATTGAGTGATTTTCCACATTCGTGACATGATAGACAACTTCTATGAAATAACCTTCCACCGGCGTTAATTGGTTCCTAATATAAGTAATTATAAGCTTAATATTTTTGAATCAACAATTCCATTTTTAATTGTGTTGACAAACTTCAATTATTGGTTTGAAACATTTTGTGCATTTGGGTCGATATAGATTGTTGTAGCAAGGTTCGCAGTAGAGTTGACCATTTTTTTCAAAGTATCGGTTGGGGTCTAATGTGTTGTTACACTTAAAGCAGGTGAAACATTTTTTGTGAAAGTACCTATCACCAGCTTTTTTGTAGTGCTAGAATTATATTTTAGTTATTACCAAATTCTGAGTTTTAATATTCATTTAATTCATTACTTCTCCTAAGTAATCCCCACATTGATGGCAAGGTGGCAAAAATAATTGACTGTGACAACTGTGAGAATAATTAAAATAATCATATACGTTTTCTAAAATCATCCTATTAAAAATATTACTTTCTACAATACGGACGTTCATCGTGTACTTTGTAATAAGCTGGTTTCATTTCTACACCACAATTTGTACAAAGGAAGCAGCCTAATTTAAAAGTAGTGAATACCATAAAATGTTTTAATATTTAGAGATAATGGATGCATTTAACGCTTACCTGGACAGTACATTTTCTCGCATGCTGTAACCATCTAAAATTAGAAATACATGGGTTAGAAAAAACTTTATGATTTTTTAACTTATCTGAAATTTTTTCTCACGGATCCAACGATGAATTTATTGCAAACACAACAAGGACCCTGAAAAATTAAAAAGTTTTAATGTAATGATTTTATATTTAAAATTAAGAAAAATTGTATACGAGAGAAAGAATTAGAATTTTTTTATGAATGTCTAAATAATATGGTTATATTTTTCTTCGGAGTAATTGATTTGAGCATTGGATTAAGCTGAATCTTTTCGTTTTAACTACTGCTTTATGCTCTAATACTTTAGTGCTTTTGTGTAGTAAAAAAATAGACATTTTCTTTAAGACGAAGTAAAAATTTAAAATAATCGCTAATTTCTACTAAACATTTATTTTAATTTATCAAAATTTAAAAATAAACCTTGTGAATAGGTGGCGTGTATTTGTAATCCAAATGATAGCTGGTAAATTTATGATCCTCTGCTGAATCATTAATTCCGTATTGAATGTCATCTTCGGATTCAGCTGCAAAAGGTTTCAATGAAGCGACATATTTCTTTCGAGCAAGTATGGGTGAAACTGGTGATGCTGAAGACGTTGGTGGCTGTAGTGTGTCAACACTCAATGGATTTGTTTTGCCTCCAAGATTATAACGTGTTTGAAGATAATTTCTGACCACCGGCATTGTTGTTTTTTAAATAATCTTAAAAAGTAGGATAATGTAATTTAATTAATTAACAAAAAGCTTGACAAAAGCCTGAGTTTTCTGTTTCGTTGTAAAACATCAACTGAAGAGGAGGTTTAATTAGACCTACTTGATCTTAGGATGATTGTAGAGTCCTAGAACAACAGAAGAACACTGAAAGATAATCAAAGTGGTTGAGTTCAGACACTAAAAATATAACAACGGGCATTCCTCCAATTTCCTCTCTATGAGCCTACACATCATTGGCCAATTTGTACTTACGTTTACTAACTCAAAGGAAATATCTCCGGAATACCAACTCTGATTTACTTATTTATGGAGTAGAGAAAATGTTTTCAAACTTGACCTTGTGCCTTACTTTCCTGAGATTATTCTTTCCCTACCTGACCCTCTAATGCCAATCATAAGAAATCCAAAAATAAGTTACGACAATCCTTGCAAAAACATTTTAAGATGGGACGTGTGCAAATTTTATCATGCGAAAACCTTGGAATTGGCAGCTTTTCAGAAAGTTGTTGAAGGCGGATTTGTAACTCGAGACATAAAATGAGCGATGAATGAAAAGAATTTTTATTTTAATTCAAAGCAAAAGTATCACGTCGATAATCAGGTCCAACCTGCGAGCCTCTCAAAATCCATTTTTGTCAAGAAGACATGTTTCAAATAATTAGTTATTTTTATAACGATATCCTTTTTGACAATATCCTCCTTGTATTTAGAAATTAATTGACCATTCCTGATCTTGAATGAGAATTAAATTAAAATAACCAACCAAAACGATTTAAATGTTTAAAATAAAGTAAAGCAGTAAGACTGCTGACTGAATTTAACAAATCAAAGTGAACAGATCTCAACAATCGAATCTATTTTAATAGTTTAAAGCTGAAAATCAAGTGTATTCATAAAAGTGAACATAAAAGTTATCGTACTTTTTCTTTAAAAATGTAATACATTTAAAAAAAATTTAATTTGTTAAATATAATTCAGATGATGCTATATCTTCTTTAAACTTAATTTTTTTCCGTTTTGAAAGTAAAGTTAGTGGTCAGTACTGACTAAATTTTGCAAATGAAAGTGAGCAGACCTCAACATCATATTAATTTTAATAGTTTAATGCTGAAAATCAAGTGTATTCATCAAAGTGAACATAAAAGTTATCGTACTTTTTCTTTAACAATGTAATACATTTAAAAAAAATTTAATTTGTTAAATAAAATTAAGCTTTAAGTTATATCTTCTTTAAAATTAATTTTTTCTTCGTTTTGAAAGTAAAGTTAGCGGTCACCTGCATCGCCATATTCGAATCATTGTAATTTTAAACAGCCAGTCTATGCAACTTGATTATAAACTTTTAATAAAAATAATGAAAATCCAAAGTAGTTGAATAAAATATCCCCTTCAATTCTTGAACAAAATTCTTTCTCTTTAGCCAGGGCCAGGAGAAAACAGGAAATATTTCCTTTATACTCTCTTTCACACTGCGACATTCTCCTTCAGATATTTTGCCCAAAGCATCGTTGTAACATATATTTCAGCCAATACTTTATTATGTTAAAGAGTCAAATTGCTTGTAAGTTTGATTCTTTGGCAAAGAAAATAGGAAGCTTTTTAGTTTTAGATGACATGAAAGAAAAGACACGGAAGTGAAGAATTAAAAGTAAAAAGCGTTACTTTCCAGGATGATAGTCCAATGTAAATCAGTATCTTAGATCTTTTTGGTTTAGAAATAAATGAGTCAGCAACAGAAGGATGAAGATCTAGAAATTGAGAGGAGCAGGGAAATTAATGAACTAGAAACAATCTCTGCTTCGCTTGAGACGAAAAGGGAAACGCATCCCTAACGCCGAATATTCCTTTCCAAAAGGGTACGGGTTTCTCCATTTAGATTTCATGTTTTGTCCTCGTTTACGGTAGTAACTTATTTCTGTGATTTTCCTTTCGCCTATCGAGATTTTGGCCGTAAACAATTAATTGAAATAGAAAAGGATAGGATACTATTGAATTTCAAATCTTTTGATTATTAAGATTTTAATAATTGAAATAATATTTCTTGTAAACATCAATGAATTTAGGTTGAATAGAAAACTACTTGGAAGGATTCTTTGCAATGAACATAAAACCAATAGTCACTTTGGAGAAAATGAATGGAAACATTTAATGATTGTTTTGTAATACAGAACAACAGAAGGATGAGGAGATATCAAATAATTCTGGAATTTATAACAAGAAATCCAATTGAAAACAGGTTTTTAGGTCAAATAAACAAACCCACGCAAATTTTAGTCTTAACATTTTCCCCTAGGATGTTAAATTGAGGCAAAGAAATCCCTAAAATATCCGCAATAAAATTCTTGTGTTGAGCCAAAATTACTAGTACAAAATCTCTAAAACTTCAAATGTGGATTTTGTTTATATTCTTTAGAATAAGAAACTTAAGTTATCACTTTCCTTGACCCTTTCAGACCTCCGCGTGTATCTAAGAAATATGGAGAAAGTTCTTTGGACTTTCTAATTTTACAAATGCAATAAGCTGGAGTCGCATGTTTCCTTAAAATATAAACCACACGTCTTCTTTACTTTAGGCTAAAAATCTACTATACTTATTTTCTTTCCATTTGCGGGTTTCCTTTCTCTGATGCCCTATAAATCTTCCGGTTGAACTTCATGGACCCATTAGATCCCTCATAAAATTTCTTTTATAGTGAATAATCCTCTCGGTCTCTACATTATTGTGTACTGTATTATGAAACAAAATATAATACAGGATACCGCCCAACCACACAAACAATAAGAGTGAAAGCTCTTATTGAAGTGTGCAACTTTATGCAGGTGGATTTTGAATAAACCCGTATCACAAAATTTCTTTTCCTTTGAAACCCTTTTAATAAAATCCCAAAAATGTTTTAAAAAATCACACAATTCAACAATTTTTCATTGATAACTGTAAAGCTGACTCAAGAAACCGAACTAGTGTTTCAACTAGAGTCTATGGGAATGTTACCATAAAAATTTCAGAGCAAATTTTTTTCGACAAAAAAATCTGCTCTGAAATTTTTCTTTACTTTAATGTTAAAAGGACCAAAATATTGTTTCTAGAAATCTATAATCCTCATTAATAAATCGAGCTGGTTTTAAGCTATTTGCTGCTCAGAAGGACCCAATCAAATGTTATGAATAAATAATACAAGCAACGGCTTTTATTGACCCTAAAAATACAATTTGTGATTTAGATTTTCCAATAATTTAATTTTTGCTAACAATATTTTAGCATTTTATCACAAACTTATCATCCAAAGAGACTTTAACCTCGTCTTATTTAAAGATCCATTTCATGCATTCTTTGCTTTCAAAAAATTTCATAAAATTTAAACTGACAGATCCTGTTTCATATTTTTTGAAAGAAAAGTTAAGGTCATTTTGAGTATGTTGAAAAAATAAGCTTCTCTTCATGGAAAATTTTAGATTCAAAGTGGCTTTGGCTTTCAGAACTTTTATACTTGAAATTCCTTTTTCGGTTGGGTGAAGATGAAATCCATTGAAAGATGTTTACACTTATCATGTAAAAAGTATTATTAAGTAGCGAAAGCTACTTTATGTGATCCTGCTGTCCGTCCGTCCGTCCGTCCGTCTGTCCGTCTGTCCGTAAACAGTTTTTCTCGGTAACCATTCCACATTTTCGGGATCTGTTTTCACTGGAAGAAAGGTTAGGTCATAAGTAACAACGCTAGCGATTTTCAGCCACCCATCACCTATCCTTCCAGTTTAACGAGGGGTCAAATGGCACATTAAGTACAAGCCTCAAGCGGTGATGAAAATTAACGACGGACGGACGGGGCAATCACGGTTACTTTCGCTACTTTGTTTCGCCCCTGGTTGGAAGGGTTTTTGAATTCGACATTAGAAGACTCAAGAGAAAACTTTATAGGGCAGCTAAAGCTATTGATAAGAATATGTCATCTCATATAATTCAATGACTGTAAAACTATGAAGTTAGATTTAAATAAAGATATGAATTCTTAGAATTCTGCTTCTTCTGTTGTTTCTTTTCGTATTTCTAAAAAATAGGAAAACGGATAACTGCTTCGAGGTACACGGATTTAGATGATCGTTTTGTCAATCAAAATACATTCTTCATTTTTTTAAAAGGTTTCATACCCAAGGGCTTGCTTTTCACACAAATTCAATCATACTTCGTTCTTTTGTATGAAATGGTGCCCTATATATATGTTTACAATTTCATTGTCATTCTACACTTCGCAAGAGTCGAATCCACTCTAGTGATCAATAAAAATGTTATTTCTTATTTCAAAATAATATTGCAGAAAAGAGTATTTTATAAACTAAAGTTTGCGGAATTCCTTGTAGTCTCATAACTGGAAACACGAAAAGAAATCAATAATATGGGAATAGAAACATGTTGTAGATCCTTTCAGTTCACCAAGTTAAAAAAATTTATCAAGCTTCGAAATTTCCTGTTTTTGAAATTCAGAATTACAATACAAAAAATTCTTTCTTTGTATTATGGATATTTTGAAATATAGCCTTAATTTATTTTTCAGTTTGTAAAAGTGAAGGAAGGAAAGTGGACGGATGGATTATATTATTATAACCCTGTGAAAGGACGGAAAGGTAAAATTAGTGGTTTGGATTTAATGTTTGTATGGATTCCATTTCCGTATGAATGGAATATGATTTATGATGGGCGTTCATGCTGGAAATTGTATATTCATTTTATTGTTCTGGATTAGGCGATGGAAGATGAGAAATTTTTGAGCTTGGGAGACAGATGGGGGACATCGTAGGAAGCAATGGATAATTCTGAGAACTTGAATCTGCTGGAATCTGGAATCATCCAACCGGTGGATTCTAGATAACAAGGAGATGAAGTTCCAGGGGAGAGATCTCATTGGTTCACAAAGCGTCAGATGTAGAGACGATAATTCACTGTCGTATAACCTCCTCTCCAATAACTTCCTAAACTGGAACTGGAAAGTAACGGAAGTACATCCTCTGTTTTGTTCAAATCCAAAGGTTATACGAAGAAAAAACAATAATTATACCATAGAGTATAAAATCTTTTGTCTTTCAATATTTATATTTTTCCTTTTAAGTGTAAAAGTAAACTAAACTTCCTGACGTAAGTGTGAGTGTCTTAATGAAAGAAAATAATAAATTAATGTTAAAAAATGAATCTTCAAGAGCACATTTCCTCGTCGACTTTTCAAATGAAAGGGTGTAGCTCATTTTCTTCTTTCTTAAATTAAATACTTGTCTTGAATTTATAATTGCTATGATATGATTTCTTTATCATAATTTATTCAGATATCACCAACAAAATTTATTAAGTCCCTGATTAAAATTAGACATCGAATAACTACACACGTTGTACAACATCTTGTAAAAGCGTTGTATGTAATTTAAAAAGTAATGCTTTTCTCCTCAATATGAAAAAGGAATCTACCATAATTCTAGTTTTTCGGATTTTTACTTCCTGTTCATTCAACCGAATTTGACAACTTTCTTCTTTTCACATTCCAGTTGATATTACAAACAAACAAAAAACTTTTGCAATATTGCTAACCCTGAGGAAGAAGATGGGCGTGTGTAATTCGTAGCTAAGACTTTCACTTCGACAGTTTTCTCTCCCTTATGAAAGAAAGTGGGATATTTTTATATAAAAACGGAAACAAAAGGAGGGTACTTGAGTAAGGGTTCTTTTGCTTTCAATTTTCCTTTTCTCAACTGGGCGGGTACCTAACCCATTCTTTTATTACTTTTATAACAAGTTCCTAATAAACTTATATAAAAGTGTGGACATGGAAACCAAAGAAATATATTCAAATTGTTTTAAACAGCTTTGTAAATTCTTTTGATCAAAGAATTTAATTTCATCGTGTTTCTCACACGAGTTGATTACTTGAAAACATCCTCATTTGGAATTTTATTTCTTTCGATTCTTATCAGGATTAAAACATTTAAATAACAATTCACATTGTAAATCTGAAATTTCCGTCAAAAGTAGAGGATGTCAAAACGTAAAACAACGGAAAAGCTAGTAGAGCGCACGTATAAACTGACAGTGGACATTGAACATTTTACCCTCCTTATACCACGGATTGATTCTAAATCACCTGAAAAATCCATGGAAGATCTCCTTAACCAGCTTCTGTATCGTAAGTTTTTCAACAGTCTAAGAATAAAAATAGTTTCTTGGAATAAAATTTATTTTAAATTACAGTTTCCGGTTTTGCATTTTCAACTTACAAAATGCGAAGCCCAGAAGAAAAAATTCGAACAATTAAACTGATTCACGATGATTATTTGACTGAAATTATGAAGTATGAGAAAAGTTATGATGAAGATGATAACGAATGGATGACCCCTGAAGAAGATGTAAAACGTCGATTGACTCAAATGAATAAATTCATGAGTTGGCTCAGGAAACATGGTTGTGATACAAAAGTCTTCGATATCAAACCAAATAAAGAAAGAACTGATATTGTCGTTACATTTGCCAGAGGAGTGAAAGCTGGTGAAAATATTTACCAATTACGAAATAATATGCTTACCATAAGCACAGAAGGGAATGGTCATATTTTTAAAGATACGAAATTGGAACCATTTGCTGAGCGTAAATCAAACTTCTTCTTAACTTGTTGAATTCTAATCATTCTCCTTTAAATTCAGATACTGATACAATTGACAAGCATGAAATTGCATTAGCAAATGATATTCTACTTGCCAAATACTTTCCCAAGAACAAATCAGCACAGAATTGGCAACCATACTTAGCAAGTATTGATTTAAATTATTTATTTTTACAATCATTATTTCTGTATAATTTCTAATGTAATTATTTAGTTCTGCCTGTCCGTTATGAGAATGTTTTGTATTACACGATGGAAGATTTCGAACTTCTTAAGTTTTCCCCAGAGGCTCTTGGTTAGATAAGCCAAAATAACAAATATAAACTTAAATTCTAATTTTGGAAATATGTTAGATGAAGCCGTGCGTCTTTGGCTTGTAACAGCATACAAATATGTAGAAGTTAAACATTTTTATATGGTTAGTAAATTTTGTATAAAGCTGATGTATTAGTATTAATTTCTCAAATCTTTTACAGCATCATCTTGATAAAGCGTCAGAATTGGCCAGACGTTGTGCTGGAAACATTGCTGATAAAATAACCTACAAAAGATTCAGGTAAATGAAAGTTTATATAACGAAGAGTAAATTAAACATTAATTTGATTATTAGATGGGCCATGGCTACTGCACTAAACGAGCGAGTTCCAGTGCAGTATGAAGTTGAAAATACTTATGATGACGATAGAGCCAATTCTCTTGCTGTGTTTCCTCTTCTTGGAATGCTTAAAATACAAAACCCAAGTGACGTTCTACCTGATTTTGTGAATTATACCCGAATCGTCCAATTGAAATCCAAAACAAGTTACAAATCCAACCAAGAACCAAAGAGAGGCTACAACCCAAGATACACGAATGTATTTCGTCAATATGGCATGGCTCCTACGGACTTTGCGGAAGTAAATTTTCATCTATCGCTTGGAACTAATTCCAATGGTCACTTCTGGGAGAAACGCAAAGAAATCCTTCATTATTTTCAACTCAGAACAAAAGAAATTTTTATTTTAAAAGCGGATTCATTTTCTTCGGATGATTGGAACTTCCGGAAGCTTGTAGTTTTTATTCGAATTCATCTAGCAGATGAATGTATGATTCTTAAGAAGAGACATCCTATCCTATGATTAATTAATCTTTTCCGTAGCTCTCTTGGATCTAATTCTTCGTGATGAAACTGATTTGGGATTTCTCACGGTGCCTACAGAAGAAGTTTGGAACTTCCTCATCGCTAGACTCAATATTTTGGCACAGACGGCTGAGAAACGAGGATGTGATTTCGAGAAGCATTGTGGGAAAAGAACGCTCACGCACAGGGAGGCTACAGTTCAACAATTTATCGAAAACGAGAAGAATTTACTTTTCAGTCTGGTGGAAATCGCAGAATTTTACTTGGAAAAATTGCAAGATGGACGGTCAGCAGAAGATCAGGAAAAATTGCAAGATGGACGGACAACAGAAGATCAGGAAAAATTGCAAGATGGACGGACAACAGAAGATCAGGAAAAATTGCAAGATGGACCCACAGCAGGAGACTGCAAGGAAAAATTGCAGAAAAGTTTACTACTTCTGCGTGGATTGGATAATGTGGAGGATGTTTGGCAAGAATTTTGCAATTCTTATCATAAATCAAATTAAATTAAATTAGAACACTAAATATTAAAATTAGTAAAAACAAATTATTCGTTTACTTACTTGGTTCTAGATAGTTGGACTCACGTTTTCGAAAAATTGCTGGGCCTACAGTCGGACGGAAACGGAATGTCCCACTTGTTTGCGCTGAGGTATAGTCGTAGGTCGACAATGGACCAACAAAATTTTGTTGTTGGTCCGACTTTACTGCAACTGTTTTTCCCGAAAGATTTTACTTAAAAAAAATAATATTCAATTTCAAAAAATTTAGAAACTAACCATTGAATAAATAATTGAGTAAAAGTGAATAAAGAAAAGCGACAAATTGGAGTAATAATTTTTCTTCTACTAAAGCAATTAATCTATTTATTTGATTGAAGTTAAATTAAAACTCTTCAATTTATCTAGGAACTCTTCCTGATGGAAGACGCTTAGAAGAAATACTATTCATTTAAAGTTACAATTTAATTAATATTAGTTACTATTCGTTCTTGGAATAAAAATCATTATATTTTTAAAACTCGAATTAAAACTGAAAATATTAGAGACAGACTAAGCTAAGAGAGGTTTTTAAGGTTATTAGAAAAATAATTATGCATAAAGTAAAAATTCTTACCTTCATACAAAATTAATCATAAATAAAATGAAGATTAGTAGTATATGTAAAGTGTTTTTCTGAAAACTAACTTAAGATTAAAAAGTAGTAAATTACGTGAAAAAATATATTCAAAATGAAGTTACTCTACTCATGAAATAAAAAATTTTTAAACCACTTAGTACTGCTATGAATTTTTGTGTTTGTGTTGTTAGATTCAATTATTTTAAGGAATGGTGAATTCTAAAAGTTAAAAAAGAATATAAAATTAGACATTGTATTTAATTAATTGCTTAATTAATAACATTACCAATTCTTTATCCTCTTCTAAAATTGTAGTTTCAAAGTATTTTAAGTTTGGAAGTTTACCACATGAAATCAAGAAAGCAACTGCTTTAAGACCATCGTTTCCAAATTTACCTACTACCAGACTCTTCAGATCTAAAATAAGCAAAGTACGTTTTAAATTAAATTTTATTTTGAAAATTGATATTTTAAATTACCATTCATATTCCCTAATATCTCACAGAATCTTCCCACAGGATTATTCAGAATATTCCCATTTACATCAGACCCTTCTCCTACTTCAGAGATTCCTGTAATATCTTTCCATGTTCCTCCTTGCTTCAAGTATAATTCTTCAACATTTTTCACATTCACATTACATTCAATCACATTAGCCAAAATCAGAAAAACGGGACTAGGAACTTGTAACTTTCTCAGTCTTGGAAATGATAAGCCATCTTTTTTTATATCAAGTAAAGAATTCCAACCCAAAATTAAGGTATGAACGTGTTCCATAGATTGACCCGAACAATATTGGTAGAAGGATGAGTTCAAATAGAGGAATTCCAAATACGGAAACTGTAACGGGTGTAATACTACTTTATTTGTATCTTCTGTTTTACAACTCAGATCCAGTTCAAATTTCTTCAATTTAATCATTTGTGGAAAGTCTAGGACGTCTTCTGCTTTTGAGAACTCTGCGTCAATTTTCAATTCCTTAAGTTCCTTAGCTTGAGTAATGAGAAAATTATTTAGTTTTTGAATACTTGCTTGTGGAATTGTAGTCACTTCAGCAGTATAGATGAGTGATAATTTTTCAAGCTGAAATGTATCTTCATTTGATCGAAATTTATTGAGATATTCATCAACAGTTTTTGATTCAATAGTTAAACTTTTAAGTGATGGAAGTGACCCAAAGTTTAACTCAGCGGAAGCAATCCATATTTCCTTCAGTATAGGAACAAGTCCAAGGTTAACTTGTAATCTGACTGTTGGTGTGATATACCTGCAGTAATTGCAGTCTAATTCCAACTTTTCTAAGCTTAGCATGTTACTAAGGTTAAGTGTCAACTTCAAATCTTCTTTTACTCTCGCTGGGTAAGACTTAATTCTAAGATATTTTAACTCTTGAGAATGCTTTTGAATAAATTGTTGAATCGAGTTTTGCATCGGAGCTAAGTCACTCCTATTTCCTTCGTAGAAATCAATATGAAGGGTTAATTCAGTAATTTTAAAAGAGATGTTAGTCATCATCTTAAGTATTTCAATCGTAATCCCTCCCAATCCATATTTGGTTTTGATCTTAACTTCAATACCCTTTTTACCGATTGACTCAAGAATTGTAATAAAATCTTCCATTCGAAATCTTTCATCTACTCCTCCAATATCAAGGTAATCAAAGGTTATTTCTTTAATTGCTGACGATCGGTTTAAAATTAGTTTGATGTGGTCAGTGTCCATACGATTGAATTTTACAAATCTTAATTTTGGAAGGTTCAACTTGTAGTCGGCTTTGAAGAAATCACAATACTTTCTATTCATAAAGTACACTTCTTCGATATTTGGCGTTTTCATAAGCAATTGAGCCATCTTGTTTAAATATTCCATCTCTGTAATCTTCTCTTCAAATCTTAGACCTTGAATTCTATTACCGTACGAATTAGAAAATTGGACTAAAACGTTTTGGCTGATTTCTGGCTCGATATTGAATCGGACAAATGGTGACGGAAGTAATGGTTCGAAATCTCTCCATGATGTTGTTCTTATAAGATTTAAAATATCTTCGTCCTTTTTAAGAGAAAAATACTTGGTCCTCAATTGGTCTTCAGCATAACCTTGCCATGTTTTCTTTAAAAGGCGAACTGTTAGTAGATCATCTTTGTTGAGGAATCCAATTATTAACTTCAGGATCTGTTCAAAAAAATCTGAACGTTACATATATAAATGGTATGATTTTACTTATTTCATGCAAAAATATTATTTAATAATTATCAATTAAAGCATATGGGAATGGCAAAACAAAGATACAATTTATTAACAACTCATTCGGTAACAAAAAATCGTATCTTTGTTTTTTATTATTATTTTTGTATGAAATAATGAATGAATTGATCATACTCATTTAAAAACGTAAAGTTAAAATTATAAAATAAAAGTTTTCCTTCCTAAGTTTTATAGTTTGATAAAAATGTTAATTAATATTGATAATTTTATAAGTAAAAATACCTCATTTGGTAACACATCCATTTTGTCCGGTTACCAGGAAGGATGATAACTGATAACTTTACTGATTTATTATGAAAATGTTAAATTGTTAAAAAATTATAAAAATGTTAAAAAATTATGAAATTGTAAGTAATTGGCTGGGACGGGAGTTGGATGTGTATAAAAGTCTGGCCAGGTTTTTTGCCACGAAATCAGATCCAGGTACATCCAGGTAGATCCACGTGTAGAAGGAGTATTTTGGGATGCTGGACTGCTGGATTTAGGTGGTTAACTTTTATCTGTGAAAGATTTTGGGTGCTTGGGTGCTGCTAACTTCCACATTTCAAGTTTTTTAAACTTTAAATGCGGCTTTTCTCATGCCGAAACTCACATCACACTTTTTAGACAGTCGTTCATCACCTCTAAAAATTCTTAACTTTACTTTAACTTTTAGTTTTAATTTCTTAAGAAACATGACCTCTGTAATAAAAGAAGCATTACTTGAGTGTATAGAAGGAACACTTTCACCAGAAGCAGGCATTAGAAATGGAGCTGAAGAAAGACTTAAAGCATTGGAAGTTACCGAGAGATTCGCCATAGATTTAATGGAAATTATCTTGGAATCAGCATATCCTCCACCGATAAGGCAGCTATCAAGTGTCCTACTTCGACAATATGTTGATATACACTGGAATTCGTTGGCTGAGAAGTAATTTGTAAACTTATTCTTTTCGTGAAAAAGCACCCTTACTTACTTCATTATCATTTAATTTACCATCCCGCACGCTGCACGCACAATTATTGTTTAACTTGCGAATTTATGTTCTGTTTTTTTTTGTAGGTTTGAAGTTCCGGAACCCAGTGCTGAAGTAAAATCAACAATCAAAACAATGGTGCCACTCGGACTTCAAGAGCGAAACAGCAAAATTAGAAATTCCGTGGCTTCAGTTATATCTAAAATTGCACATTGGGATTGGCCTGAAGCTTGGCCTAATTTGTTTCCATTATTAATGGAGGGTTTAAAAGATTCAAGGGTAAATTAATGTAATTATGAATATTGTTTGAAAATTAATTTGTTTACTTTTTTTCATTCAGACTGTTCAAGGATCAATGAGAGTATTAGCTGAGCTTGCTAAAGAATTCACCGATTCACATATTCTTCAAGTTCTTCCAATCGTTCTGCCGGAAATGCTCCGAATTTTGAGTGACAAGGCTAATAACTCTGTTCAAACTAGGACAAGAGCTGTAGAAATCTTTCGGTATGGCTGTTGTTCGTTTATGATAATTTTATAAATAATCTTAATAATAATTGTTTGTAATTGCAGGAGTATTACTAATTCCGTGACTGTTATGATGGAAGTAGATAAGACAGTAGTTACAACATACATTGTTCCATATCTTGAACCATTCCTTCAAGAATTCGTTGCTTGTTTGGAAGAGAAGACTCCTCAATATCAAAGTTATGGACTTAAGAAAAGTATCGTTAAAGCAATATCACTTCTTATTCGACGTTGTCCTAAAAAAATCAAGCCATACCTCCAGTATATTCTGAAACCAATTTGGGATATCCTTACAACAAACATCGAAGAGTTTCGACTTTATTTCAATGGAACAGCAGAGGAAGCAGACGTGGATTCTGACGGAGAAGAATCTGGAATTGAAGCAACCGTTTTCTCAGTATTTGCTCTCATTCAAGTCTTACTTGAAGACTCGTCGTTAAGATATGTTGTGAAATCTGGACTTTTTGACCTTATTTACTACACTATATTTTACATGCAGTTACCACAAGTAAGCTAAAGGGATTTTCATATTATACTTGCCTTAATATTTCTTTTATCCAATCAGGAACGTGTTGAATCATGGATTGCATCTCCATCAACATTTGTAAGTTAAATTTGAGTTTTTAACGCCTAATATGGTATTAGTTTGAGAAATCGTAAGTATTTTCATCATATGATCTAAGCAAAATTTAAATTTAGGCTGAAGACGAGGATGAAGTTAATGCAACTTACACTCTTCGAGTTTGTGCACAGGATCTTCTTGTTGTTGCTTGCGACGAATTTCCACAAGAATCCTATGCTGCTCTTGGACAAGGTAAAATTTATTTTATTTTGAACAAATCTCAAAAGACAGAAAGATAGAAACTGATGCTGTTTTTTATAACCACTCCATTCTAAAGCTGTGGATCGTCATCTTTCTTCTGGTGGAATTGATTGGCGGCTACAAGAAGCTTGCTTGTTTGCAGTTTGCTCTCTTGGCACACGGATTGTAAAACCGATAGGCAAAGAAGCAACGAATCAGCAGCAATATTTTAACATTCATGGTTTTATTCAAGTAAGATTCCTATTCTTTTTCATCAGTTCATCATAACTGACTGACACCTTCTTTTAGAATATTGTGTGTCCTGGATTGTGTTCATCTGACATTCTTTTGGCTGGTAGATGTCTAGTCCTTGGAAGCAATTTTTGTACTGTATTAACTCCAGATTTAACAAGCCAGTTTGTTGAAGCGGCAACTCAAGCAATTATTCAGCAAGATAGAAACATCATTTCAAAAATCTTAGCTGCAAAAGCAATTAACATTTTTACAGATCAAGCTATGGATAATTTAACAGTGAAGATGGTAATAGAGTGTAATTAATATTAACTTTTTTATGGCAACCTTTTCTAATTTATTTAGGCATTACTCCATTTTCTTCCTAATGCTATGGATTCTTTTGTCAACTTTGCTGTAACACAACCTGTGGAAATTTCTTCCGAAATTTTGGAAACAATAGTTGACATTTTACGTTTAGATGATGGATTTACGGCATCACTTGGGAATAAAATGACAACATTGGCCATTGCACTTTTTGTCAAATTTAATGGAGATCCAGTTGTCTGTCCAACACTTGAAGATATGGTGAAGATATTATGCCAAAATCAAATGTGTGTCCTACCACTTCAACAGCGATTTACTCCAACACTTGTCTCCATTTTGAATAGTGAAAATCCTGACTATGGTATTATTAACAATGCTGTTGTTTGTGTATTTTATATTTGACTATTTTTAATATAGGCGGAGCACAAGCAGTTGCATTGGATATTTTATCTGTGATTATCAAAGCATCTCCACTGCCACTCTCCCCAATATTGATAAATGAAGCATTCCCTGCTGTTGTCTTTCGACTTTTTAATTCTGATGATCATACTATTCTTCAAAATGGTGGTGAATGCTTGCGAGCTTTCACTTCCATTTCTCCACAGCAAATTTATGAATTTAGGTATGTACTTTCTTTTAGCTTTCATTGCTTTATTATGATTTTGCATTTATTAACTCGTAGGGATGCACAAGGAAATTCAGGCTTAGGACATGTTGTGAAATTGGCTTGTAGACTACTTGATCCTTCGACTTCAGAATTTTCATCCTCCTTTGTTGGAAGATTAGTCACAACGCTTATAATGAAAACAGGTGATAAACTTGGTGATCAATTAGAGCTTCTTCTTCGTGCCGTTTTAAGCAAGTTACAATCAGCAGACACATTGAGTGTGATTCAAAATCTTTGCATGGTTTACGCTCATTTGATCAATACACAATTTGATGCAGCTCTTAACTTTTTGGATTCTGTACCAGGACCTACTGGTTAGTTTTGATTATTCTTTTATCTGTTATTTTTTTATATTAATTTGTTGTGTATTAACAGGAGAATCTGCCCTGCATTTTGTGATGACTGAATGGGTATCTCGTCAACAATGTTTTTTTGGAGTATTCGATCGTAAAGTGACATCAATCGCTTTAAGCAAATTGCTCCAACACAGTGTCACTCAAAATGATCCCCGTCTCTCAAATATTGAAGTGAAAGGTGAACCTATTGTTGATCAACTTTCTACAAGAGTTACAAGAAGCCGAGCTGCGTCAAAACCTGAACAATGGACAACAGTTCCGCTGCTTGTAAAAATTTTCAAGTTACTTATCCATGAACTCTCAACTTTCATATATGAAGAATACGAATCTGACGATTCTGATGGTTCAGATGAAGAGGAAAAGGAAAATCAAGGTATTGGAGCTTTGTCTGGGTTTCTTGGTGATGAACTCTTTCAAGATGAAACGGAGTTAATTGACGATCCGGATGTTGTTAAAGATCCGATTTACAGCATTGACTTGGAGAATTACCTCAAGGAATATTTTAAAGAATTTAGTACACATGTCTACTACTCGGAATTCTTTAAACATTTAAATCCAGTCGAGAAGAAAGTTCTTACATTAGTTGGGATTAATTCTTCAGCATAAATCTATTTTATTTTGGACACTACAGTACCACCACTTCTACTTCTGTTTACATTGTAAATTAATATTAATTATCGTTGTACCATTATGTCCTGGCAGAGATTAGAATTTGATCTTATACAATTTATATTTTGTAATTATAGTTTTAATTTAAAACTATGATTTATTATAACTTTAAATTAATTTTTGAGGAAATGAAAGCATTTTAAGGAAATAAAGTTAAGAAATATTGTATTGGATGATGGTTTTAACCAATTGAAATTTTTGTGGGATGGAGCATAATTTTGATTTAGGTATAATATTTTTGGGAGCTTCTGCCAACTTGTGCTGTCCCACAAAGTCCATCGTTGACAACTGTTACATCAGGTGTTCCTCCGAAGTTAAGTACTGTGTACGTGACATTTTAAGTTTTTATTTCACAAATCAATTATCCCTAAATTGTAAATTCCATAAGAATAATTTCTCATCCCTCTTCCCCTTCCAATCATAAAAAGGAATCCCTGGAATTATTTTTTGCCATCAATTCCAAGATCGTGGACAATGTTAAAATTATGCGAATTTCCCAAAGGCAAAACAAAACAATTCATACACGTGTGACGTACATGTCTTATTATTGCCTCATTCAATTATCTCCTTATTATCCAAATCTCCATTTTCTACTCCCAAGGAAGTCATTTAAACCAAACAGTTCTTCATTGTGACCAACAGTCACATTATCACAAATTGCTTGTAAATTAGAATATTTTTGATTTGATTTTTAAAAAAAATGAATCCGTATACTATTTTTGTTCTTGTCATTGTCTGTACAATTCAAAATTCTGTGACCTACTCCATTAATACTCCAAATAAAGAAGAAACAGTGACAACAAGCCTTCCTTTTGTGACAGAAAATGAAGAGATACGATATATTGAATTTGATTCAAGCTGCAACCAAACAGAAAGGTTCTAAAAACAAAACAAGGGGTTGATTGTTAAAAAATGCTTAATTCATTTTATAGTCAAGCAATTGATGATGTAAATACTCCATGTAAGGATTACGAAATTGACATATCCGGTGGTGACGCTACTCCAACAGTAGCATATCTCTACGATGCTGACACAAATGACTGTTACGCAGTAAATGAAACACATAATAAGGGACCTTGTGGAAATAATATGAAATTCTACGCAAGACAAGATAACAATAAATATGGCGTATGTGATTGCGATCAAGGATATCCAACAATTTATGACGAAGTTACAGAACAATGTCACCGACTTTTTCATCAAGTAGGAATTTTTTTTTAAATTAATTTCATATAATCATAATTTTTCATTTCAATCCCTTAGGACATATGTGATCCAGGACAATGGCTAATTGTAGAAAATAGACGACATCAATGTAAACCCGATCCATGTCTCAGCTTCCGGAATAAAAATCCTAGCGTTATTGAGCTACCTGTCGTGTACTTTAACGGAACTTGCTTTAAACTGGGAGATGAGTGTGGTGATGTGAAATCTATCCAATTAACGAAAGATTTTCAGTTGACCTGTGATTATCGAAGATTATGGTCCATTTCAACATTCGGTAGTGGATTGACGATTCCTACCCTAAGCTGTGCTGAGGGTACGCGATGGTCATCTCTGACTAATAACTGTAAAAAGACTATGAGTTTTACATTCAGTTAGTATAATATTGCGATAAGTTTTACTATTTCCGTTATTATGAATGATGACATTCACATAAAAATTACTGAAATAATTAAACAACTTTTTAGTAAAATGTTTAAATTCATTTTAGAATATAAAACGCTCGAATTGAATTTTGTTAAGATGTAAAGATTTCTTTTTAAAGTTAATCACTTATTCATGGCCGCTTCTGTTTCTGCATAATCCTAGAAAGCGTATAGATCTCAGCTCTTCTGTTCAAAGTAATATTTTTGAAGTCTGTTTATTTATTGGCTGCGTTCCATTCGTTTTGTGGGACGTGAAGTCGTAAAGGGAGACCACCACCACCGTATCGTATCGTAGGATGGACCGTTTATGGAGGTCACAGAATAAAACATATATCCACGCGTAAGATCTTCAGATCTTATGTGAGCGTTGGTGGGAGATAACACGTTGAAAAAGGGTGGAGACTCCTACAAATCCTTAATTGGAAACAGGTAAATCAAACAATAGACATACAACAGGCATTATTAATTTTCATTACGAATAATTTACTTCTCAGATTCAGATTCCTTTCTTTTACGCACTTTTTCCTGCAGATTTTTCAAGATGAATACGCAAAGGTTATTCGGTGTCATTGGAATACTCAGAATTATAACATTGGTAATTTATTTAATTATCATTGAAATAAAATCATTTAATTATAAGAAATATTATTAATTTTCATTTTATAGTTTTTGGGATTTATTGTTTTGATTTTAACTGGAATTTTCCATTACGGTGATTTTAAAGAACAACTTTTTTTCTCCATTGTTATAATTTTGTTCTTTACATCAATTTTCGTCCTTGTTATTTTAATACTTGATGTACTGCAACCAACAATGGCAAATTCTGTGGTAAGATTTTAATCAATCTAACAAAAATGTTTAAGAAATCTAATATAATTTCAACTTTTACATAAAAATTTAGGACATGAGCTTTCATGTGATTGGTGGAACTATTTTGCTCCTTGCAACAGGACTTATGATGTATTCCGTATTTTCAATAGGTGACCTTTGCAATTTTTGGTATAAAGTTGGACTTGCTTGTAAATTTGAAAATATACATCAACCATTTATTCCAAGGATATTCTTAGCTGTAAGATTTTTTAAAGTGATATAATTATTTTTATGTTTTGAATTTAATTTAATTGTTTTTCAGATCCTATCATTTATCAATGGAGTTGTCTATTTATTTACTGGAATTTTAATCAAACGGACTGAATACATCTGAAAAGTTTTTTCCTTCCGTTAGATATGCAACATTTAATTTCCTTTAAAAGTAAAGCTTTAATCGTCGCAATTTTAGAAATGACGTTGAATTTTTGTTTTTGGAAAACATTTTATTGAAAACTAGGCAAAACTATAATTAATTTAGATTCTGATTAACAAAACTGACGCAACTGATCAAAAATTCCTTGATGGTATTTTTGTTTTAGTTAAGACTAGGTTAACACACTCAACAATATTTCTACAGCTTCTTTTTTTGTAAAGTGTAGATACCATTGCTAATCTAAATTAACCTAAAATTATAAATAAAATAACTCCTGTATACATCAAAATACTGTGATTTGGTAATGATGACGTAGACATTTAAAAAGTCTGACTTTAACTAAAAGCTCTATAAATATTTTGAAAAGATTCTTGTATAAGTTATAGAACAAACAGTCTTTATGTGAAAAATAGTAGTTTAATATTAATTAAGGCGACTAGTGATTTTACAAATTGACTCAACACACATAAAAACAAGGAACAATTTTTGTCTTTTTCTGGCACATGAATGACGAGGAAAGGCATTATTTTTGTGGAAGTGAAAGTAAAATTTCATTTAAGATTACTTTCATTATCCGAATGATTTTTTTCACCATTGCTTCCAGTACTTCCACTACTTGTATAACCACATCTGTTGGATCGCATACAAGAAGATTCAATATGTTTGCAAAGATACGACTTCAGAGCAAATGTTTTCTGACATCGGGAACACGTAAAAGGCTTTTCGGATGAGTGTGTCTGGACATGCGCTCGGAGATTTGATTTGTCAGCGAACGCTTTAGCACAAATATTGCACTTGAACGGTTTTTCACCTGTGATTCAAGATTAAAATTCATCCAACATATTTTAAAATTCAAGCAAAATGACTAACCTGTATGAGTCCGAATGTGACCTTGTAAAAGCCATGGACGAGAGAAACCCTTCCCACAATATGGACACTTGCAACCCTGACAATTTAACAATTTGGGGTTATATTTAAATTGGTAGAGTTTATCAATAAATACTTACCTGATTGTGTGTTCTGAGGTGCATGGAAAAAGCAGGCATAGAAACGTAGGCTTTTTCGCAACTTGGACATTTTTTCACGGCTGAGGAGTCACTGGGTGATCGATGTGTTTGACGATGTCGTGCCAAATTGCTCAAAGTAGAAAATGCACGACCGCATTCCACGCAAGCGTGGCGAGGAGAAATAGGACCAGATTTAACGGAAAGGCGACCTGGTTTTGACGTTTTGGAACAATATGGAAGAAAGTCCGAATTGTCAACTTCTACGGAACTTGTTGACGAACTGGATTTTGAAGAATCCGTTGGAGATTGTTGAGGACTCCTTTCAGCTTTTCCTCGAGTTAAGCTAACCTACAAAGTCATCATTCATTTCAATATATTCTGAAGTATTTTTCAAATAGGAGCAAATAAAACTAATAAATACCTCAGCTAATTGTGTCAAATTGAACAGATCCAACTTTTTGACTGAAAGATTAACTGGTTCATCTTCATCAATAACTAAAGTCCACTCTCTCTCATCCTCATTGGTTGATTTGCGAAGGTGGTGGTTGTTCCACGGTGGTGATGATCTGTCAAACGTCTTTTCTCTTGGACTCCTTGAACCACATGTTTCTTCTTCTTCATCGCTTTTGTCTTCTCTCCATATCCTTGGGATGTTAAGTTTGTAGAGATCGTAGCGTTTATTGGTTAGGAGGAAAGCTTTCGGCATATTTTGAACAATAGCCAATTTATTAAGCGTGGTGGTGGGTCTTCGGATCCTTATGAGCCACTGACGGAAGATTCTTTCATTTGCGTTCAAATAGTGGCTGCTTCCCGTTCTTCCGAAAATAAACTAGTTAGGGGAGAGCTCATCTCATCATCCGTCTAAAAACATTCCAAGAAAGAAAGCTTTCAATGAGTAAGTTATAACTATGGCTTGTGCCTGCTGCCTGAAGACGGAGAGTGAGCAACAGGCAGATTATTATTATTATTTAAGATTCTGGGATTTTTTCCCTTGTCTTTGCATATGGATCTCCCAACTGCTGCTTCATCTTTTGAAAACACCTTTCCCTTACTTACTGAAACGGAAGTGTTAAACAGGATCCATTTTTGACAAACGTCGCATCTCTCTCAAGAATCTTCTTCCACTATACTGTAACTCTCTTAACTTTTGCGTCCGAATTCCCAAATGGAAAGACTTCTGGCTTTGCTTTTGTAATTATCCACTTATAAGAACCCCTTTTTGTATTATTTATGATCGCACTGTTGGATACTTGATTACCCCAGCTGGAATTTAAATTTTCAAAAAATGAACGACGTATGTAAGACATGGTTTTGGCGAAACCGATTTTCGGAAATGATTAATACGAATGATTTGTAAAGAATTTTAAGCGTGTTGGAATTAAATGGAGAAATGGTTACAATAAGACCAAAGTGATGGACAGGTTTCAATCTTACTCTTCAACAGAAGTATGAAGCGTAGCTGCTTGTTCTAAATCGAAATTATTGAGAAGTTTCTTTATAAACGAAAAGCTTTGTCTGATTAGAACAAGCGTTCTTTGCTATACGTGCTTCATTTTTAAAATTCAATTTAAAAAATTGTCTGCTAGAAAAAATTCCTTTATTGAAACAGATGCAGCGACTTTTTTTGTAATTCTGACGTGGAATTCCAAATAATGAGAAAACTATGCAATGAATCCAAAATAATTTGACAGATGCAGGGGTGACGTTGACGAGTCCATTCTTTAAACAGTGTAAAGGGATTTGGAATTTGTGTTTTAAACCCTTAAGAACTCAAGTAGACACCTGTGCAAAATCTCAAAGTGGTTTCACTGGCAAGTATCCAAGCACCACATCATCACAACTGGCACAATCTAAATTCTTGACGTTGGCGATTTCCTACTGCCGCCAGTAACACATTTTTCAACCATCTTAATTTTGAGCCTGTGCCAATGATGGATAAGGAGACTCCTAAAGTCACGACATAAAATTTGTACTTTAAAATTTTAATGGGGAAACATTATGATGATCTGCCTGTTGTGAAATCATACGTCAGTATTTATTAAAAAATATTCAATACAGAATATTACAGACTTCACGATTGAATGAATAGTTTTGAATTTCAATTTTTCCGATTCGCTGATCCGAGGTTCCTCAAGAAAAGAGCCAAGACTAAAAACTTCATTCTTAATTTTTAGGATGTGTTTAATATTTTTAACGCTTCATCAAGAGAAAATGAAGCTCCTGGATTCAACCTCCGAAGAAAGAACGGAGCTTTATTTTTACTTGTTGACTTCTTCTTATAAACTTCCTGAGCACATCTTCCTTTCCGACCACACATCTGGTCTTGTCTTCACTTTTATAGTTACCCTTTTTCGGGTTTTCTTTTCTTAAATCTTTAAAACTCAAAATGAATAATAACTCAAAACCATAAATTTTTTAGCAAAGTTTTCATTAAAAGCACCCTGCTTTTTTAGACGAAAGATTGTAAATTCATAATAGAATTATACGCATACTTGTCAATGTAAATTGTGAGTGACAAGTTATTGAACCTAAAAATTTAGATGATTTCCGGTTAGTTTTTGTCGACTAAACTAAAGGAAGTTGCATCTGCTGCTCCGGTTGTACTTGTAGTATAGTAGTAGACTTTGAATGGAATCAACCACTAGATTTGATGAATGAAACTTGTTAGATACGTAAATTACAAGAAAAAACTCAGAAGCACCCAACAGCGAAGAAGGAAGGAAGGGATTTAAACGCACATGTCTTACATTTTTTTTAAAACAAAAAAGTTTTCAAAATAAATCTTTGATGTAAAGTCTCCTGTGTACTGCATTCGCAGTCCTATTCAAATAAATATTAGTCACTTAAGAAAACAGATACTGGAGTTCATAAACATTTTTATATGGATTTCTTTTGTATTCATTCACAACTTTCAACAGTAAAAGAATTTGACGGCTTTCCATCATCACATCACATCATGGATTTCCAAAATATAAACCACCTACTTGATTTACATCAGTTCAATTTGTTAAAATCAAACACTGAACTCATTACTAATTAATCATCATTTGAATAATGATGAAAACAAGTATAAAAACCAGTAAAAAACCAAAGTATAAAAATTATTATACTGGATTGGTTTAAAAATATTGATTGGTAATCATTCGAAACATGGCAATGAAATTAATTTCTAAATCATCCCCATCCCTTATGTCCGTTTTTTGAATAAATTATTATAAGTTATCATTTAAATTCTTCTGCAATATTTCTACAAGGAGGTGACTTTCGAAAAATTTTTTTTTTTGCATGTATCTTAGAAAACATTGGAGATGGGAATTTTTAGAAAATATTTTCAACCCCTTCTTTTTAGTTTGTTGAAAGCCATGTGTTGCTTGTTTGTCTTTGAACGTTGAGGAGAATATCATTGGACCAGAACTCGAAGAAGGGAAAAAATCTGTATACCTCCGGTTATCGGTTCATCTGTGAGTTTTTGTAAACCTGAGCCTTTTTCAAACGTGTGCTTGAGTACTTAACCCCTTGTGTGACATAAGTCGCGTGCCATGAAGTGTGGTCAATTATGCTCTATTGGGAAGAAAGAGGGAAGCCTTTGCAGATTTTAAGAAAGGGGTGAAAGAAAGTTAAGAAAGAGGGTAGTTGAGAACGACCAGAAGAAGAGGGTTGAAAATATTTTTTTCTAAAGTTAGAATTTAGAAATTGTAGAACTTTTTTTTCTTGCTTTAGAGCTACGACAAGAATGAGAATATATTTTTGTGAAGCTCGTCCATATATCTTTTAATTGGGTCCTGCAGAGACCTTCTGCCCTTCCGGTATTTCAAAGTTGACACGGAAGTACTATTTTAAGGGGTCTTCTTAAGAATTTTAAGACACGTGCCAAATAAAACCCTTCCATTTTAAAGCATGCATCCAAGTCGAAATAGCAGCTGCTTTTGTATGACATGAACCATTCCCTTATCAAACGACTATAAACATTATTCCCAAAAATGGAATGTAATTATATTATTATTATATTGATAAGATTGATTAATACTTTATTTTGAACAGAAAATACACCCATTAAAATATTCCTTCATTTTTACATAAATAATAGAAGAACGGTAACATATTGATTGAATGAGCATCAAGATTTTAGTAATTGAAAGCGCTACGACTAGAAATCTTGTCTAAAAAAAGCTGAAGGTTCAAATAAAGTTGGTGAACTTTTTTTAAATTAAATTCATTCATCTAATATGACAAGCAACCTTAACTTCAATTCAACGTAAAGAAAGTTTTTCTTAAATTAAGTTTAAAAAACCATGGTCCGGAGGCTCCCCTTGCCATATATCAGAAATACTAAATTTCGGACAATGGTTTTTAAGGTATGCGGAAAGCAGGTCCAATATAAGAGGTCCAGTATATTTTAAGGCCGAAGGACTAACGGCCATAGCATGTTGGTCCAAGGGCTTATGGAAACGTGGTCCAATGCTTAAGGCCATTTTCTATTTATAGACAAGAAGGCCTTAGCAAGTAAAAGGACGCACCTTTTTATTGTCAGTTCCAATTTATCCCTTGTTCTAGTGCCATAATGAGTAACTTCGAGAAAAGAAGAATTAATTGAAAAAACCATAGCTGATAGTTGTTCCCGAACAACAGAAAAAAAATATATAAAACTAAATACTACTTATCTTTCACTTGTTCAAAAATATTATGATACTGACCGTTTGGAATATCTTAAAAAATTGCTTATAACATCAGTCTTGTTTCTAAATATAAGCGTAAAAAAGCCGTAAAACGTAAAGCTGAAGAATTAGAGAAATAATCATTGTAAATATTTTTGAAAAACATTCAATAAATTTTGTTTGCCTTTTGTTGCTTTGGACCATGTTGTATCAATGCCCTTATTTCCATTGGACCACATATACTGGACTACATTTACGATGTCCCAAAACGCTTTGGACCTGCTTTCCGGCATTCGGTTTTTAACATAATTTAAAAAAAAACCTTTGTATAGGCCGTTGTTTTTTTGCATTTGATTCCTTTTAGGACCAAAATACTTCTGTCACTATTTGAGGGACTTTAAGATTTGTTTTTGTAAAAATGTTTAGGATTTGCTAAGTTCTTCTGAATTTAGTCCGTTGTCACTGTCGCTTTTGCTTGTTGGAGAATGTAACTCAGCTGAATCTTGTACAAGATCGTCTTTGGTTTCATTTTGGATTAATACTGTTGATATGTCATTCGAATTTTCATGTTCGGCTTCTGGAATACAGTCTTCTTGTTTCTGTTCAATAGATTCCATGTTCTTAATTTCACTAGTAGTGGTTTCTTTTTCACCAATACCAGATCCAATTACTAAATCTGTTACATCGTTGATGAAGGTTTTTAGATCTAGTTTTTTATGAACTGCTGAAATTTCCACCTGAATCGATGAAGCCAAATCGGATTTAATTACGGGGTCAGATATATTATGATCTTCTTCGTTCTTTGGAGATAATTCTGAATCTGCTTCTGCCGAATTGACTTCCAGACTAGCAATATCATTCCCTTCCTCTTGTGCTTCTGCCGTTGGTGTATGTTTGTCAATTTCCTGTTCTTCTTCAACTACTTCATTTTTATCGTTCAATTGAACTTCGTCAACGTCATCCTCAGCATAACTCTCAACTTCGCTTTCTGTATATTCCTTCCCGTTGATGTCGCATAGCTCTTTCTTAAGACTGTCATAAAGTTCATGGAGATCACTTAAGTCTCTACGTAACCTTTCAATTGTTAAATTTAGATGAGCTTTTTCACTGAAATGACAAAAATCAAGTAAGCCCTAGTTAAATAAACGTAGGAAGGAGATATAAACTTACTCTCGTTCCGTTACAAGTCTTCGATTGATTTCATCTAATTTAGATGTTAGATGAGCAACTTTTTCTTCCATGAGAGATACGATTTCTTTGTCAATGACTGAGAGCTGACTACTGCAAAGTGGTATTGTTTGTGTTTGAGCATTTTTTCTGGATGGTGGAAAGTGAGCGTATTGACTAGTTATTCTGTTGTTCTCGTATTGATGTGACATTGGTTTACTTTGATATGGATTTTTGGAGGAATTTGGAATTGAGAGAGCAATCGCTGATTGAGTATTGCTATATATAGCAAATCCATTCATCTGAGATTCACGAGATAAATCCATATTTCCAAGAAGTGGATCTAAATCTTGTCTGGATGAAGATGTAGATGCTGCTGGTTGTTTCATCATTTTATCCAATTGGTTTCTTGTCATTCTGAGTTCTTTTCGAAGCTCATTTCTTTCAGTCTTGACCTCTGACCATTTTTTTCTCCAGTTATCAGTACAATCTGACCACCAACGCATTGTTTTCTCCATTTGAGCCACTCTTGCTTTAGCTTCAGCTAACTCTTTCTAGAAATTAATAAAACAACTTTTAGCAAATACAAATTCAGAAATTTTATTCTAACGACTTACGGATCGGACTTCCCATTCGTTTTCATATCTATGATTAGGTAATGAATCGCTACTTCCATTTTTTCTACTGTGGGATGGAAGAGGTGATGTGCTATTAGGCATCATAATTTGAGATTTTGGACGATTCTTTTTACTGTTGTTTTCGTTCATCTTAACTTAATTAAATAACTGTCTATCTTGATTAAAACTTACTTAATTTGGTATATTTTAAGATTGATTCTTTGGACCTTTTCTTCACTCAGTCAAGGTTCAGATACAATCAACTTGACAGCTCGATCCGTTTCGGAAAATCTCGATCTTGAAATAGAAAAGAAAGATCTGATTTTTCAACAAGCCAAGCCAGAGCATATCAAAATGATGAATTTTATTGTAAAATCAGAAGATTTCCAGCATAATTTTGAGTCTATGACTAAATGACATGAGCTAATATTTCTTTGAAAAGCTTGATTTGGATCATTAGTTTAGTTTAACTTATTATTTTAAACAGGTTTATTAATTAAAAGGCAAGGTTAGCTTCTTTAAGTTCATCGATTATTTGGTTATTTAAATTGATATAATAAATTAGTATAATCATATAAATACAGTAGCTTGTTTTAAATAAGGAGAGACATAACTTTAATTATAACAAGCAACAGCCAAATTAGAAGCTAATCTAAGCATTTTTAATGAAAATGTTACTTTCTCCATCTCACTTTCACCAAAGCGTCTAAAAGAAAGGCTTTTAAAAAACAAAAAGAGGGAAACCATTCAAGTTTATTTTAACTTTGACTTTGTTATTTTTTTGTTTTTTAATTAAAAATAAAGTAATTAATTTAATTTCATAAGCCAAAATGACTACTCTGTGTTTATTATGTGGTGATTTTGCAGCATCCGACACCGACACCCAATTCAGTTCAAATTCTACTAAGAAAATATTCTTAAAATGGGCTGATAATTGTGCTAATTCATTTTGTAAATTATTTGAACTTGAAGATGATAAAATGGAGAAAATATATAAAAGAGGAAAATATTGTTTAAAATGTTTAAATATTTTAAGAGATGTGGATTTTACATTAAGAGCAATCGACAATCTTCAGAATCAATTAAAGAATTCACGAAGACTTATTCAGTATCTTTTAAATTTAAATTATAATACAACAGTCAAAAGATCAAATGCCAGTGCAGAATATTTAAAAATGCTCGAAACATTTTATAAATGTGTTCAACCGTTCAAAAGTCAAAATACCATTAGAGTGACGAGGACAAAAGCTGATGACTTACAACACAGTGACAATCACAGTGGAAAGGATGTTGAAGTTGAAGAATTCGACATATCCAAAGGGCTGGAAGTAATTCTCAAAGATGAAGGTGAATCTTCTGAAACAGAGAACCAGAGGGAAGGAAGTTATGACAATTTCGTCGGAGGTCCAGAAGAAATTCAAAGCAGTGACAGTGACACTGACGACAATGCTTCGGATGAAGATTGGAATTCTTCAAGGAAGAAATCTATACCCAAGGGCTCAAGTCGTCCAAAACCCAAGATTAGAAAACAGGGACAGGGAGACGGTGACGACCGTCGCGTAGTAATTTGGGTGAAGCCGAAAAAGGAAAAATCTGAAACAAAAGTACGTGAAATCAAGAGGTTACATTGTGCAGAGGAAGGATGCAACTTTACATGCGCAGCTCAATTTAAGATGGATGCTCACGTTAATAAAGTTCACAAGGACGATTCAACGCCCTTTCATTGTACGAAATGCGATCAAAAGTTTGGGTCATCTACTGGATATTATTATCATCGAACGAAGCACAACGATAAAGAAATGGGCTCTGGTACTGGAACTGAAAGTATTAAAAACTTCCCTTGCGACATATGTGGTAGAAATTTTTCTGCAAAATGGATACGTACAAAGGTAAGTTGGTGACTGGTTTTATAATTGGATCTTTGTATAACGTAATTTGTCATTTTCAGCATATGGCCATAATTCATCCACATGGAGATGTAATGCGCTGTACTTACTGTAGAAAAATATTCACTGAATCTGCAGAATTGACCCCACATGAAGAATTGCATAAGGCAAAACTAAATACAGATCCTTTCGGATGTGTATTATGCGATGCTGGGTTCACTCACACGCAAGGTAACATTAATATTCCAAGAATGCATAAGTATTAATCCAATTTTGTCTAGATCTGAAGGCTCATGTACTCTGGGAACACGAGCCTACATTAGCAGGAAACAAGTGCACTCCTTGTAATAAGGTATGCTTATATTATAATTTATTGTTGTTCAAGTTTGTTGAAGTTTTGAATTTGATTTTAGGTTTTTGAAACACAGAAGAATCTTAAAAGGCACATCATCGTCATGCACAAAGATCGGAATCCAGATTGGAAATGTCCTCAATGTGAATTTATTGGAACTTGTAAAAGTTCTCTGGCAAATCATGTTGCTACACATGAAAGTTTGCGGAATTTCATCTGTGACCATTGTGGACAAGAGTATGTGAAATTAATTTAAAAATATTTAAATTTTATCGTAACATTTATCTTGAATTATTGCAGATACAAAATGAAGTCAACTCTGAATTACCATTTGAGAGCAGCACATTCCGATCAAGGGAAATACAAGTGTCATATATGCGATAAGACATTTCATTCAACCAACTCAAGACAAGCTCACGAAGAGAGCCATAATAAAGTCAAGACTTATGTATGTGATAATTGTGGAAAAGCATTCATGGCAAAGTATGTTTAACCTTATTTTCAAAGATTAAAATGTGTGTTTATAGTATATTTATGGTATGTTTATAGGAAGAATTTGATACAACACAAGAGATCTCACAGTGAAATTAAAGTACGTTATGGAAAGAAATGGCGTAAAGATAAAACGGACAAGGATCTTGTTTCTTCAGCAGCATCTTCAAGAAATACGAATCGAAACAAAAAAGATCAAGATCTTACAGATTCTGAAGACAGTTACTCTTTACCAAATCCTGGATCTAGAAATCGTATTCCAGAATCGTCCTTTGTCCAACAACAGTCTCAACCTATCCATGATTTTAGACAGAGTTATGGAAACTTACCGTGTAATAACAACTTACCTTCATCTTCAAGTTTACGTCAGCATAATCAATTTCCACCTCCTCCAGATTTCTTATTTCAATATGGGACAACAATGGACTTATCCCAAAACTCGGCATTTTTTCATCATAATCGAAGTCAATATCCTCTACAACATAAAAATAATAGCCAATGATTTATTTCAAATGATTTTTTAAGTCATTAAGTTTAAACTTTACGAAGTGACAACGACTCAATTGTTGTGTCAATAGTTAAGTTAGTTAGTGTAGTAGTGGGGCGTTCTTTTTAACTCTATTAAAGTTAATGTTCCCCAACACCTCAACCCCTTACACCAAACACATTCCACTTCGTTAAAGTTGTTTTTTCTTTGTGAAGTTAAGGAATGTTGGAGGGAAGATAAAAAGGCCTCCTTTTATATTCAACTGGACAAGACAAGTGACTTGACAGTGCACATGGGAGATGGGACATGGTAACTAACTTATTGAAAGTGATAACGATTAGGATTAACGGACGACGTTTCATTTGGATTCTAATTTTGATATTAAACTAACTTTTTATAATTTAATTTTAATAAGTTGATTTTGTGAATTTTTTAAAAATTTCAAAAACTATGGACAAAGAAACTGTTCATGAATTACTGGTTTTTCCAAGTGATAATTTATCATTTTCATTCTTACCGACGACAGAGACAGCATCACCTACTTCCAGGAATAAGTATGTCATCCTTTACGAATCCAGTTGCAGTTGTCCAACTCTATCCTCACCACCTTCAGCAGACAACGTTTACAGGGCTATGGCATGTTATTTCAAACCGTTGCTGAAGTATGACTACCATGTTTCCTTTATACTTCTACAAGAAGCTGGACGAAGAATAGCAGACAAAATGGGTGTTGTTGACTTGTCATTTTCCTACAAGGCAATAAGGAAATGGAGAATCGACTATTTAAAAGACCCCTTCGGTTTGAGTTTTGGAATAACAATTTGTAAAATAGAAGACAAAATTGACCCAATATCTGGTTGCTTGGTAAAAATTCTTTATTCATCAAATCTTCATCCAGTAAGCGTCCCTAATAAAACCATGGAAGGATTCCAGTTTAAGGAAGAATTTATGAGAACGACCTATGGTGAAGGGAAAAATTCTCGAGCAACCATCTTGGAAATCGACGAATCTTACAATCTTCTTTATCCTAGAAAATTAAGTTTATTAACCAGGGAATACGCTAAAGAAAAAAAAGCTGCTGTTAGGAAAGCATTTGGTAATCAATCCGTATCTGTCAAGTCAGAAGAATGTCCAGCTATATGTCCAAAAGTTGTCAAAAATTCATCATCAGCATCCATTCCGTCAACAAGCTCCTGTCAATCTACGTCGATGAGTCGGTCGATCCTTCAGGGAAACACAATGAAACGGAAAAAGACAAAGAAAACCTGCAAATCTAATGGTAAGAATTTTCTTATTGAAATATTTAAAAATTATACTCATTTTAATATTTTAAGGTGTTTCAAAAGGGAAACAAATGCGCTTAATTAAGCAGTACAACTTGAAGGTTGAACAAGGAAACACCACAGAAAACAAGCCAACCTTCAACCAATTGTATGCAAATGCCAATGAAAATGATGATGATGACATGAGTCTAATTTTTAGTGATGAAGAAATTATTAACGATTTGGTTAACGATGTTTCTGTTGAAGATTTTTCACTTGGAATTGATACTCCACCACCCTCAGATCCAGATGAAGGGACAGGAATTGGCGAAATTGTAAGTGCACAAACTTTATTCTAATAATTTTCATTTTAAAAGAATTTAACACCTTCTTCTCCTATCATTTCTGCTTTTTGATTTCTTTGAAGTGTGTGTAGACATTGTATAAGCATCTCTGAATCCATTCCTTTAAATTCTGTTTCTGAATTTATGATTTCAAAGAATGTTTCTACAGTATTTAAAAGTCCGTTTGCCTTAGCCCAATCGTAGATTATATTTCCCCATTCTTGAGGTGTATTCCAGTAAACAAAACATCTAAAAATACATAAGAATGTTAATGTTCCTGAATGCTTCAACAATTATTGTCCCTGTTATTATTACCTTTCTTTTTTCTTATCAATCCATTGTATTTTTCCATCCAATTGCATATAATCCAAAATATGCTCCAGGGCATCTACTGAAAGTTGTCGTTTAATTGTTTTGTTATAAAAAAGTGGAATGTCTGTACGAGATTTTTCAAGAATAAATATTCGATTAGCTAAACAGTAGTTTAATATCAGCTCTGACCATCCTTTGAATTGGTGTCTACGAGTTTCTTCATTTGGTTGAATTCTAGAAAGAAATTAGTATAATTTAAAAAATTCATTTCTCGAATTATTTTCTAATAAACTCACGTAAAGAAAGGTGGAAAATTATATCTTTGAGGCCATTCGAAATTTTCATTTTCCATACCGTTATTTTTGATAAATCAAAAAAACTAAATTTTTTATTTTGAGTTTTTTTTTCGGTAACAAAAAATTAAAAATGGGAAATTTATTGCCGCAATAATTATTTGAAAGGAATTCAAAAAGTTGTAAAATATAGTCAAAAAATAGAACTGGTTCTGAAAAAAAATTGGCCAACGCAACTACGGTTAATAAATTTTCTAATTCGCTGCAATTGATAACTGCAACTTCTGACACACCGATAGGAGTGTTATTTTCTAATTTGGCATCCACTCACGGTGTGTCAGTGCAGCGATTTCCAGGAAGTAAGTCACTTCTGGCAACCTGCGGTGGGGCCATTTTTTTCCAGAACCGGTTCTATCGTGTAATAGTTTAGAAAGAGGAGGGAGGGTAACCAAAAAGAACCAAAACAGTCTAGTCGTGAACGTGGTATTGAGAAGGCTTCATTATTTCCTTTCCATCAAAGAAATCTAAAGTACGAACAGCGTGGATTAGCGTGTAAAGGGCAAGGTCATTATTTTCTTATTAATATTTTTGAAAGGTCATCAAATAGCGTTGGTAACAGTCTCCCCAACCAAACAAACAATTGAATTTTTAGTAGTTTGTAAATAAGATCAGCTGATTTAATCATAATTTTTTTTTAAATTTCTAGCAGGAGAAAAGGAGAGATGTTGAGTCTGACGAAGAAATTGCGGACGGAAGCTGCAAACAACAACAATAATGTAATCCCACAAAAGAAAATATCAATTCGTGACAGACTTTTAGTAAAGGAGGTAAGAAAGTTAACACGCTGAAAAGTAACATTTTTCAAACTTATTTTAATTTGTGCAGGTTCAAGAACTACAACAAGCTTTGCCTCCTTCATGCAAATTACATTTTGAAGATCCAGATAAATTATACGATTTTACTTTGAATATTACTCCTGATGAAGGTTTTTGGAAAACTGGGACATTTAAATTTCATATTTTTGTTACTGAAGAATATAATTTTGCTGTAAGTATTCATCGACATTAAAATGATGAAAAGGATTTAAAGGATGATTTATTTTTAGCCTCCGACTGTAAAATGTAAAACAAAACTTTGGCATCCAAATATTAATGAAGAGGGAGCTGTTTGTCTGTCCCTTCTTCGTCAATCTTCAATTGATGAACTTGGATGGGCACCTACCCGCAGACTCAAAGATGTAGTATGGGGTCTTAACTCACTTTTTACTGTAAGGTTTAACACAACTCAATCTTATGAATTTAGTAATTTCTAAAATAAAACTTGTTTTCTAGGATTTATTGAATTTTGAAGATCCACTCAACATTGAAGCATCCGAGCAATATACAAAAGACGAAAATGCATTTCAAAACAAAGTTAAAGACTATATTAAAAAGTATTGCCAACCAGATTCTTCTCCAGGAGGAACCAGTAGTAAAAGTAGTAATCGTCGATAGATCAAAATTCTCAACAGCCCCTCTTCTAAGGACCTTTTCGTAATTATTTTCTCTCCTTAATTAAAAATTTACTACGCAAATACGATTCTCAATATTTAAGAAGACGAGCGAGCATACTTATTAATTTTTCTTATGATGTATATAAATTAATGCTCACAGTATTAATGAATTCGACAAATGGAACATAAATAATGTTCAGTTTATTAAGTTTCGAGCGACGATGTTAATGTTTAGCAGCTAATTTTGTGTTTTGAGTTTGGAAATTGTAAAAGCAATCCGAATTGTCTTTCCAAATAATAATTCTAGTTTAAGAATTATTTTTATGATAATCTTTTGTTTAGCTGTTAATTCATAATTCATTCATTAGAAAATTAAGCGTTGTGATGATTAAGCTTATTATTTTCTACAATAAATTAATTAATTAATTAAATCAAAGATGCGCAACGCAACAACAACTTGCATTGCATTGCATTTGCTTTGATGTAATCCTTTGATGTCAAAGAAGCCAAAAAAAACAGGGGAATATAAGAGAAGAAGTACGCGCTTGCCTGTATGTATAACCAGTTTTCCAGGTTTTCTTTCCTGTTTCTCCAGACTATTAGTTTAATATTTTTTATATTAATTTTGAAAGAACATGGCAGAATTTATACGTATCCTCCTAACTGCTTCAGAAAAAGCAGCTAATATCGCTCGAGCTATTCGACGTGAAGAGGAGCTATTCAAGTTACTTATTGAAGAAAAAGAAACGCTTAAATGGAATGAATCTGTTTTTCGTGATTTTAAAACACTGGCTGATGTACTTATTCAAGAAACTGTCCGGCATGATATTTCTACTGTCGTAAGTCAATCAACCTGTCGTCACCTCTATAGAAAATTAATTGTGTTTTTTTTAAGTTTCCAGAGATGGAGCAGAATATATTTGGAGAAGAATCCAATTTATTCACAAATAGCAATGGGGAATCTATAACAATTACTGTGGGACCAAACGAAGATGAAACACGTCGTATACTTGAGAAAGTACTTCCACATCATGTCAATGCAGCATTACTCTTAGCTCAGGAAGTTCACAGAGAAGTTGTTATACCTGACGAGGAGGAGTTGCGTAAAATCCCTTGTGATTTGATAGGCCCATACTCCAATTTAGGAATTTGGATTGATCCTATAGGTAAAATTATAAAAGAAAAGAAGACCTTTCTTTTTTTAATGAATGCTTAATTGATTTGTAGATGCTACGAAGGAATACATAAAAGGAAAAAATGTACCATCCGATTATTCTATTCAAGATCGAATTCTATCAGAAGGTGGATTAGCATGTGTAACTGTGCTTATTGGCGTTTTTGATTTAACTACGGGCTCACCCATGATTGGAATTATAAATCAACCATTTTACAATTTTTCAACTTCAGATCAAACGTAAGCCATTAAAATAAAAGTTTAATCTTTTTAAAAAATATTTTTTACTAATTCCAGGTATAAAGGACGATGTTTTTGGGGAATTTCTGTCAAGTCTTACAGCTCTTCAAACGTGTCTAAATTCTGTCCAAGCTGTACTTCCCATTCACCACCAGTTATTATAATGAGTGAATTAGAAGAACCATCATTGATACAAAAACTAGAACCAAACTTCAAACTTACGACTTCACCTGGTGCTGGATACAAACTCCTTTGTGTAATACTGGGTTTGGCCGATTTCTACGTTCTTTCTAGAAGTTCTACTCACTTCTGGGATACTTGTGCACCAAATGCTATACTTAATGCAATAGGCGGTGGAATTGACAGTTTTGATAAACTTATAGAAAATCCAGAAGGCCCTGTTGAAGAAATTTCATACAAACCTAATGCTGAGAAGAAAGCTGTCAAGTATGCGAATGTAGGTGGACTTATTGCATATAGAAAATCTGAAAAACTATCATCTCTACTAAATGCATTGAAATAAGATTGTGCTTCCTGGTGCTTATCATGTCATTCCTTTAACTTCCAGACCAGATCGATCTATAGCTTTTACCCACCGTTTAATAAAACAATGACATATTTAGCTTTAAGTTTTTATTAAAAAGTTCGAGAGTTTGGGTCTGTTGATGGAAACTATTATAATATATTTTGAACAATCTACAAAGATAACACACAAATTAAAAAACATCACAATTTCATATTTTAGGCAGCCATATTCCTTCTTCCATTTCCTTTCTTCCTAATCTTCATTTTTCTTTACACACAAATGCGATTGGAAAGAATATCAATTTTTGATCATTGAATCCAATCAAAACGTTACCACCAACACACTTAATTATCACTCCACTTAACTTAAACAAACTTCCTTTCATAGTTAAAATTTGCCCTTAAAAATGAAAAAGATTAAAAATACCTGCAATTTTTTTCTCAAATATAATTTTAGTAATTGAGAAAATGACAACATATTTCACAGTCTTGAAACCTAGATGACAATATTGTCAACTTCCTTAACGTACAGAACTCATTTTGTCCATTTAACATTCTTAAATTCATAAAACAGGTAAATTATAATCAAAGAAGAATTTTTAAAGAGTCGTTGCACAAAATGCATTAAAATAATATAAGAGAAGCATAAACTTAAAAAAACATAAAATAACCTAACTAATTTCTTATTGGATGGGATTATTTTATCATCACTACTTTTTTAAAGCCTTTTTAAATAGGCTTCATTTTTTGTGAATCCTAGGCAGTTTTTCTTTTGGCGAATATTACAACTATTATCTAAAGCTTGATTGAAAACATTTAAAGAAAAGCTTCTAACTTAAACTTTTTTATGCTGGCTGGTTCTACTGTAACTAAATGTAATTCCTTTGGTATATTAGTGTGTACTATATCTTGCATTTCGTTAAATCTGTGAGAGTATTTATGCATTAATGATTAAAAATCCAAGTTAGACTCTACGGATATTTTGAAGAAATGGAATAGGTGGAGGGCCTACTACAACTGTTGTAGTAAGTCCAGAACCATTGGATAAGTCCGTGTTTACAGTTACTACACTCTCCCCTTCTGTCGAGTTGTTCCCATAATATGGATTTCGATGTTTCTCTGATGTGAGTAAATACTCAGTTGATTTATCATCAGAACGATCTAAAAGATTTCGTTCAAGACAACTATTCCGTCCAGTCCAAGGAGAGCTTATGATAGTTTCTAATGGAGTTGTAGAATTTGAATCAGCTTTGTTAGAAGTTACATGACTGATATCATTAAGACGTTCTACAACACAAAGCGCAGTAAGACGAGCATCAGGTTCTGGATCCCAACATTCGTTGAGTGTGTCTCGAATTCCTCGCGAAACGGTTGTATCACGCCATTGGCTAAATGAGGGTCTATCCCGACGCGTAACAACAAAACGTGTCAGCGTCTCCATTGTTATTTCCTTACCTGTAATACAATATTAATGTTAAAAATGTTGCGATGTTACCATAATGTGTATCTTACCAATTTCAACTTCGTAAGGAAGAGCATATGAAGTCTCTCCTCCGAGTCGAATTTCAGAGCAAACATGTCCAATTTCCCAAAGAAGCAAAGCAATAGCATATATATCAACTTGTTTTAATGCATTTTCACAGTCTTTTAAATTCACAGCACCTTCTAATAGCTCTGGAGCCATATAACGTAGAGTCCTAATTAAATAATTCATATTTTAATTTTTAAACAAAAATTAAGCAATCTTATTTATAACTTACCCAGCTTCAACTAAACTGTTAAATTCAGCTTGTCGCTCTTTCCCAGCATAATAGTACTTAGAACCACAGGTTTGAAGCGAAAGGCCAAAGTCACAGATGTAGGCAGTATAATTCAAATCAACCAAAATGTTCTTTGAAGTCAAATCTCTGAAAATGATCAAGTAAACTGTGAAAATGATTATCATAATTTAGTATAAAACTTACCGATGAGCAACGACTATACCATTCTTGTTCTCTCCGTGTAAAAATGAAAGCCCATTAGCAACACCTTTCATCAATTTCATAGCTTGTGGCAACGATAGATTCGTTGATTTTAGGAAATCACGCAAATTTCCAGGGACGATTTTTTCCAATACAATAATTAAATTTGTTGAGTTTAGAGTAGAGAATTCCTTCCAGCCTAAAGAATTAACGTAAATCAGCATGTGTTACTCAAGAAGCATAAAAATATTGAACTCACCATGATATTTTAGAATATTTTTTCCCTTTGTATCACCCAATGCTTGGTAAACAAGTCGTTCATTCAAGTAAAACTCACGTTGATCCTGTATAAATACTTTAAGAGCCACCTTACATCCACTCGTGATCCCAGTGTAAACGGTCCCAAATTTACCCCGAGCTATAATAAAAAAAAATGAAGAAATGACATGCTTTACATAAAAAATAATATAATGAGTCTTTTTACCAATTTCTTGTCCCAGTACAACTTGATCAGGAACTTCCCAGCCTTCATCAGTCGGAGAAGAAGTTTCCATAAGTTTCTCACCAGCTTCTAAATTATCAACTTTATCCTTCTCAATTTTCTTCTTCCGTCTTAGGTGAGATATTAAAGTTATAACAATAATTATCAAAGCGCAAGCAATCGAACATCCAATAACCACTCCAGTGACGATTCCATTTCTGTTATTAGGTTCTGCTGCTTCTGTATCGTCATAATCTTCCTGAGCTAAAGGTGTTAGTGGTGGATCCACTTCAACAATAGTAATGTTACTATTACAATTATCAGTTGAACAACAACAAAAGCCTTTGGTTGAACCCTTCACTACTTCGGTAATGCAAGATTCCTGTTCACATGGTTTACTTGGGTATGGTTTCCAACAGCCTAAATAATAATAAAGAACTGATGAATTGACTTCCGGTCGGACAATGTGATGGTGTACACTTCAACAAACTTACCTTGTGACATAAATTCTATATCACTTTCACCAGTTACATTTGAAAGATTCCAATAAGCAAAACAAAAGAAAGTTCCTGAATTGCATACGATTACTGATCCCTAAATAAACACATGAAAATGTATATAAGTTAATCGTATTAATTTATATTTAGTTTAACTTACCAATTTTGTATTGTGTTCACATGTTCTAACTTCACCTTCAGCGTTAGCGTTAACAATCATCCATCTGATACAAAGGATTAAAATACCAGAAAGTATGTCTTTGCTAAGCAATGACTTCATACTGCTTAAAGAATGTGGATACACAAAAACAAACACCAGCAGCCTAAGAACAACAAATTAATACAGAAAATTAAAATTTAATGTTTTAAATTTTTCCTTACCACCAAGTGAATGTGAAACATTCCTAGGAACACAACAACAACTCCAGTAGTGACATGGTTAGTTTTAATGAAATAGGAACGTCTATTCTACTTAAAACATTAATTAAGGCCTTTAGAATTAAATCAATCACTTCTTTATCCTTTTCTTTGTGTCTTAGAAGAAAAATGTGAGTGGTATGAGACGACGGGTGTCTGGGTTCTGGTGCGCACCGTCTGGGCGCATTATAATGCATCAAAAACACTCAGAGATTGGATCGTCACTAGCTTGGGCTTGGGGCCGTCGTCATCGTCGTCGTCGACGGGGAAAAGATGCAAAAAATCAGCACAACAGATTTAATTGCATTTTTGCACAGATGAAGAGAAATGCATTGATTACATCTTAAAAATCATGAAGCGATCTTAAGAATAAGGACACCACAGCACAGCACAAGGAGAGAATCAATAATTTTGAAAATGGTTAATTTAATTATAATGATTGAATTTTTACAAATTTATTGTAAAATAATGGAAATGGTGACATTTTAATGTTTATATCCTCCATTTCCCTGTTCATCGCATGGTGGACAAGGACAGAAGAATTGAAGTCTTTTCTGTTGAATATCTGCTTGTTTTTCCTTGGTTGGATAATTGTAACAATCGAATTGATGTTCTCTCAATTTGTAATAATCTTCTGGAGAAATTTTCTCATTAAATCCATCTTCATATTTTGGATTTGGCATAAGTGGATCTAGAAATTAAATTTAATTAAAGCATGTATTTTTTTACTTTGAGTTTCATATATACCTGGAGCAACGTATCTCTCTGGACTACAAACAGCACATTCCTTTTCTTCAAACATATCCGGATTTCCAGGACATGGTTTTCCACAAACTTGATCAATTGGTTCCATTTCATTGTCACGAAGCTCAGGACGTTGAATTCCACAATTGTATCCAAGTTTCTTACACATATTCCAATCGAATGGATCTTTACAAGGATTTGGATTTTCTAAACATGGATTCTCATTAATACGTTCAGTTCCCATGCCCAAGTATTCAAAGAATCCTTCTCCAATTGGCTCTTCACAAACAGGAGGACCTAAATAATAACGAATATTCGGTATTACATTTCGGTTAAAAATATTTCGATGATGATGACATGGATATCCACCCATCCGTCTTTTATCCATAACTTAAAGCTTTAATTTTGTACTTTAAAAAAATATTATCAGTAGATTTCTAAATATTGAGAAAAATCGTTCAAAAAAATATAATTTGGATTGTTGTTACTAATTTTTTTTTTAGGTTTGTTGCTAAGCAATAAGTTATGGACAATGAAAAAAGGGACCCCATTGCCATTGCCATTGCCAATGGTACGACCAACGTTCACAATTTAAAACTTCTAGTATGCATTTAGCTATTGAATTGATAAACTTACCAGGATCACACTCTTGTCCTTTTCGATTTTCAGAATTATTACGAGCCTCGCATTCAAAATAATTCCGTAGATTTTCCTTAACGCATTCTGGAAAACAATCTGGATTCTTGTTCATGTATTCCAAGACAAATCTATCAGCGCATCTGAGACAAAATCTATGTCCGTAGAAATCAAGTACTGCTCCAATGTAAAAGTCATGAGGTTGGTAGTAGACGGGATCATCATTTGAGGAACCAGGCTTCTGTAGACGGGAATAGTCCAAAAATTTACCACCGACCCATCCAGAATTTCTGACATTTCGTTCATAGACTGCAATCTTATCATCGACCAAACGATAAGAAATTGTAAATTCTCGTCCTTGATCTTCAGGACGAGTGGAATCCAAGACAGCCCCAAATTTCAAGACTTTAAGTTCAAAAATGAGTGCTTTCATAGCATCGTAACGAGGACGACGTGGGACAATGTGAAGCCATGATTGTAAGGAATCTTCAGGTGAACCATATCCATTCCATGGTGGTGGTTTCTATAAATCATTAAACAACAGTTCAAAAACTGTTTTTAATTTTAACTAAGAACTGCATATTTCTTACGATTTCAGTTTTAACTTCTTTCTTGGGAAAGATGCAAATTGGTGTAAAGTCCGTATAACCGAAGTATTCTCTGTAGAATTTCTTTGTGCATTCATCCATATCATAAATTAAACATCTTCGTCCAAATATATTAATGGTTTCACCAATTTTCAAATCCTTGGGTTCGTAATATTCCACATATTCAATTTCAGTTGCTTCCAAACATCCAGTTGGAAATGTCACTAAAATGGAAAGATAAAACTTAGTATTTAAAATTAAAATTACAAAAAATGAAGCATTCTACATGGTAAATTTTTATAATTTTTTGGAAGACGAATCTTATGCAGCATTAGTTTGTTAGGGTCTCTTCCTGAATTTGCTTCGAAAACGTCAAGTACTTCTACACAATCATCTTCCAAGTGGTAAAGTAACACAAGTTTTCGAAGTGTTCCAAATTCCCTATGACGATCATCCCAAACAATTTTAAAGTTCAACGTTTGGCCTTCAAATTCCATATATTTCTTTTTTTTATCACGCATTATCTGTAATAATGAATAATACAAATAAATATAATAAATTGATTAAAAATGTTTTTAAAACATACGTCTCCAGAGCAAGTGATTGGTTTTTGGAGGATCATTAAACGTTTATGATCAGTGAAGGGATCCCCAGGAAGCGTTTCTGGATCATTCATAATGATACCTTCCCTTTCGTAGAATGCTTTTGTAAAGCAATCTGCATCGTAGATTCGGAAAGCACGACCGTACATAAGAATGTCACAAGCAATATTCAAATCCTTCCAGTGCCAGCATTCTCCAATGTTGTTCTTTGGAACTTTATGACGTTTTAGAAATTTTCCTTGCATGAGACCAGAGTTCTGGAATTGCAATTAAGTTATTGAACTGTTTTAATTTAAAATTCATCTCAACATACCTGAACCACAGGTTCAATAACCATGATTGTATCATCCACCAAATAGTACCAGATTTCTACGTTACGAACCCGATAATGTTCTTGCTGAGAATTGAAACAAGATTCCTTGTAATAAGCATAAAACTTCAAGACCTGAAATTGTTTTTAGAAATAAAGCATCATAAAACCCAAATGTGAAGCAAACATCGGTTACATGCTTGTCCAGTTTGACAAAGTTTGGTACAACAATTGGTGGAGCTTTTGGTCTGGGCTTCCCATAAGTTAGTGATGGATCGTAGCTAAAAACATTTAAAATATTAATTAAAATTATTAGAAAAGTAAATGCGAAGTTATGCTTTTACTTGTATGTTTCGAAGATATCCTTGACAGATCTTTCCTGCTCAGGAATTGGACAAGCTCCGACACCCAAATAAGTGGTTCGTGGGAGTCTGTAGCCATTGACGTAGTCAAAAGTTTGACTTTTGCGAAAATCCATCAACTAGAATAAAATAAAGATGAATGACCTTTCGTTTATGTGTACACGGTATGAATGAGTAAGCTAATAAAAACCCACAGTTGGATCGACAAAATGATTCCCTGGTAAGTTTGGTAAGCCTTCAATTTTTCTGCAAGCCATCGTTGACAGAATGGAATTCCAGCTATTCGACTAAACTTAAGAAGTCTCCTCAGAATCAGAAAAATGTTGATGCTTGATTCTGAAAATTATTGGCGACTTTGATTTTTTTTTACTCAAACTCTCATTGATCAAACACATCTAAACAATTCCGTTGTCATGTAATAATTCAATCCAGGTTTTAGATTTAGATCCTGTTTTTAATCCATTACTCGAAGAATTTCTTATATTTCCAACCCTTTCACTTTAATTTAACTAAAATTAAGAATCACAACAATACAACAATTAAAAACAGGCATGTGGAAGTTAGCATACCAGCATACCAGCGTGTCGTGTTTGACTAACTCTGGAGGTCACACCAGTTGACCGATTGACCTCAAATTTTTTAGGCGTATACTAGAGGATATGCACAGGGTCTGTAGGTGTGCGGTCTTTTT